>CAKNXH010081079.1:0-24062 GCA_932178445.1 Andricus quercusramuli | reverse complement strand
TTTTTTTTCAAGATTCATGGAACATTTTCTAGGATTTTTCATTTTTTAAAATAATTTCTAAGAGAAAATTGAAGAAGGTTCAAAAATATTTAAAATTATTGCCTGAAATTTTAAAAAAGATTGAAGAAGATTTCAGAGTAAGATTTTCGAATTTTGCGATATTATAAAATTTTAGAAAAAAATCTAATAAGTTTAGAGTTATTTAGAAGCTTTGCACTTAGTTTTGAAAGTTTGAAATTTAAAAAAAGTAGATTTAAAAAAAAAAGATTTTTGAGAATTTCGGAAGGCTTCAGGAGAATGAAAAAAATGTCTTGAGATTTCTTGAAAAAAGTAAAATGATTTTTCAGTTTAAAAAATTGATTTTAGGAAAAGGTTTGATAAGATTTCAGAGCATATCAAAATATTTCAAGTACTGAAGAGATTCAAAAATGAATTTGCTTGAGATTCATGGGAAATCTACGAATGATTTCTTATTTTTATACATGAATTTCAAGAGAAAATTAAGAAAGATTTCAAAGCATTTTGAATTTGAAAATTATTTAGAAGATTTGAAAATATTCAAAAATACATTTTTCAAATGTACCTTTTTAGAGATTTCAAATAAAACCTTGAGCAGCTTCAAAAGAATTAGGAATGTTTCAAGAAAATAAAAAAATAGACTTAAAATTCCAGAGAAAATTTGAAATAATTTTTTGTTTTGAAAAATTATGTTTTAAAGAAAATTTCATAACATTTCTAAAGATTTCTAAAAATATCGAAGAAAACAAGTGAAAGAATTTAAGGACATTTTTCGAATTTTGAATGAATTTTCAAAATTGAGAAAAAAATTCGAGTCAGTTTAAATGATTTTTCCAAATTTAAGAGGTTTCAAAGAGATGAAAATTCTTTTCGAAAAACTCGGAAAAATTTCAGAAAATTTAATAAATATTTCATGGTGTCTTCCTAGTTTCCAAAGTCCTAAATATATTTACACTGACTCGAACTTTTGCTAATATTTTGTAAAATTCTGTAAAATACAAAAATTTTCTTAAAAATTGTCTAGATTCTTTTTCGACAGATCTGAAATCTTCAAAAACGATTTTGAATCTTTTCAAAAGTTACAGAACAATTATAATGATATAACTTTAAAAAAACTGATGTTACTTATTTCCCTGTTCTCAGATCTCAAAATTTAATTTAAGCTTGAATTTGGGTGTTCAAAAACTTTTAAGAAATAAACAGTTATTTGAAATTTTTACTTTGTATTAAAAATTATGTCTAAGCTCAAAACGAAAAACTAAGTAAGAGTCTATTATGTTTTTAAACATGTAAATCACCAGTCCGACCCTGAAAAAAGTAGTTTCTTTGTTATGTCCCAATGTACAAAAAATACAAAAAATACGAAAAATACAAAAAATTAACAAATTCGTCCAATTAGTAAACAAAAGTTCCTATTTCCTATAATTTTGGTTTTAACTTATTGTATTTATTTCTATTTTTCTACAAAAATGGTTCTGGTTTTTCGTACTTATTTGTACAAAAAAGTTTACCAGGGATTTCAAAAAAATAATAACGTTTACTTTATTTTAAATTGATTTCTATGAGATTTTGGATAACAAACAAAAACTACGCAATTAGGTTTTTTAAGGATCGAAAATTTGGATTAATATTTTCGGTCGAGTCCACTAGTAAGTCAAATAAAAAATTTCTACTGATGTTGAAAAACATTGTAAAAAATTATTGAATTATTTATGTTTCATCGATTTTCCTCGAGAAGGGTTATTTCTAAACTGAGGAAATAGATTAGGGGAAACCTGCCTACAGTGGATAATAATTATTTCACAGTGCAAGTATACGTGAAATAATTAATTTTAAATTAAATTTATTAATACGTATCGTATCATAACTATTAATTAAATCAACTTAATTTTTTTCATGCATTGGTATTTTTTAATTAATCATCATCCACTGTAGTTTATATTATCCACTGTAGGAAGGTTTCCCCTACTCAAATTGAAAAAAATGTAGTAATGTATACATACTTCCGTACAAATATTTTTTCAACAGAAGGAAATTTTCTTCGTTTCAAGAAATAATGTTTTCCAAATAAAAAAAAAATCATTATGAAAAATTTCTTTCGATTACAAAAATATTTGATTATCCAGTATTCAGTATTACCTTTCTTGGATTCAAGTAATCTTTTTTTCTTAAAATTAAAAAATGATTGGAAAAAATAATCGCAGACTGAATAATTATTCTGATTATTTTTTCAGGGATGTGAATACTCTTTTAAATTGTTTTGGTGACTTGACAAGAATTATGCAATGTGGAAGGAGAATAGAGATGAAGCTAGTTAACTTTGACCTCGCTCGAGTTCTCATTTTATCATGCAACTCCTGGTTTTTCTAACATTCCCAATATTCAGGGAATCCTGAAAATCTCGTACAATTTCGAGCTGGTCATTAAATTAAATTAAATATTAAAAGTTGTATAAAGTGTATTTAAATAATTTATTATATTTTTTATATTAATTTAAGAACCTAATTTATGTATTATATGTGAATAATATATTCAAGATTAATTTGTATCGAAGTTTCGAATTTCTTTTCCTTTCAGCCATTCTTTTCTCGTAAGGAATCGTCCATACTGTACCAATTTAATGGGGGGGGGGGGGGGCTTCAGTGGAAGTGGCGTTACGAATTTAGAAGAGGCGGTGTTTCGTCAAGTTTAAAAAAAAAACAGTACGAGGGCCGCACTCTCAGCGCATTAGTTGCATCAGGTTGCGTCATGCGTCCAAGTCCACCAGAAATGGATCATGCGACCCTAGCTGTTTACTTTTGTATCCCTCTATTTACGACCAAGGCCAGTGCAAGCCATGCGCGTAACCGTTCTTATATCGGGAGTTCAGTGTAGTGGGATTAAAAATTCTTTTCATATTTCAGACTTCACTCGCTTTCTGAAATTTCCCTCCTTCCCCTTTTTAAAAAATATCTGTTTTTCTCCTGTTTTCAAGAAATTTCCCCTTTTTCTGGATTTTTCGTTTAAATTTCCATTTTGATAAAAAATTCTACTATTTGATCGAAAATTCAATTATTCTGTTCGAAAAGCAATTATTTTGTTGAAAACTTATCTTTTTTTGTCAAAAATTCAACAACTCAGTTGAAAGTTGTTTTACTTTGTTAAAAATTTATCTTTTTGGTTAAAGATTTATCTCTTTGGTGGAAAATTGAACTATGTCGTTAAAAATTCGTTCTTTTGGTTGAAAATTAACTTTTTTTAAATCTAGAGTTTAATTTTTACATTTCTAGTTAAAAATTTATTTTTTGTTTAGTTGACAATTTTTGACAATTGGTTGAAAATGTATCTTTTTCATTTAAAAATCCAAATATTATGTTGAGAATTCGCGTTTTTTGGTATGAAGTTATTATTCTTAGTTGAAATTTCATTTTTTTCAATGAAAATTCATCTCTTTGGTACAAAATTGAACCATTTTATCATAAATGCCTATTTTTTTATTGTATTCAATTGTTCTTGATTAAAATTAAAATATTTTTCTATTAAAATATCCTTGATTACACTGTTCATTGAGATGTCATCTTTTTTGTCTGTTGAAGTTGAACTAGTTAGTTAAAAATCAGTTTTTTTTTAATTCATAATTTTTAGCTGAATATTGATTTTTGAAGTGGGAAATTCAGTCAGTTTTTTCAACTCGAAAATATAACTGTTCCATTTTTGGTTGAGAATTTATATTTTTAATTGAAAATTGATCTTTTCTATTTGAAAATTTGACCTTTTTGTTGAGAATTAAAATTCTTTGATTGAATTCAACTCTTTTTTATTTAAAATTAAAATAGTTTTTTGTTGAAATATCAAGTATTACAGGTTTCGTTGAGAATTCGTCTTTTTAATTTGAAAATTCAACTGCTTTGTAGAAAATTCGTCTTTTTGGCTTGAAAATTCAACAATTTCGGTAGAAAATTCAACTCTATAGCTGAAAGTTAACTTTTTTTTTTGAATCGATTGTTTTATAGACAATATATATTTTTTATTCAAAAATTCATATCGTTGTAGACACCAACTTTTTGGGTAAAAAATGCAACTCTTTGGTTGAAAATTTATCTTTTTGGTTGAAAATTCAACTATTTCGGTCAAAATTCAACTATCTGTTTGAAAACTAAATTTTTTCTTCAAAAACCGTAGTTTTGGTTGGAAAATTCAACTTTTTTGTTGAAAATTCGTCTTTTTAGGTTCATTTCAACTGGTAGAAAATTCGTTTTTTTTTTGCTGAAAATTAAGTTTTGAAACTAAAAATGAAACTATTTCATTTTCGGTTGAAAACTCACCTTCTTTAGTTGGAAATTCAAATATTTGGTAGAAATATCAACTATTTGATGTCGGTTTGAAAATTCAACAATCTGGTTGAAAATGCATATGTTTTGTTGAATAATTTTTTTTGGTTCAATTTAACTGGAAGAAAATTCATTCCTTGTTGGAAATTCATTTTTTATACAAAAAATGTAACTATTCCATTTTTGTTTGAAAGCTTATGTTTTTTTGTTGTTGAGAATTCAATTATTTTATTGAAAATTTAACTATTTTGGTAGAAAATGCCACTACTTGGTTTTGGGTGAAAACTTCAATTGCTTTATGGAAATTTCATGTATTTTGTTGAAAATTCGTCTTTTTGGGTATAAAATTAATCTTCTTTTTTTAAATTCAACTTTCTGGCTGTGGATTCGACTATTTCGTTACAGATTCATATTTTTTGGTTCAGCTAAACCGTTAGAAAATTCTTTTTTTTTTGGAAATTGATTTTTTGAACTGAAAACTTTCCTATTCCATTTTTGGTTGAAAAATAATTGTTTTTTTTTTAATTTAACTATTGGGTTAAAATTCATACATTTGTACATTAAGTAAGAAATAGTAAATCTTTTGTTGAGAATTTATCTTTTATATTCAAGAATTTTTCGGAATTCCTCTCTTTTTTTGAAAATTGATCTATTTTGTTGAAAATTCTTGTTTTTTCGGGTTGAAAATTAAATTTTGGAACTGAAAACTCAACTTTTCTATTACGAGTTGTAAATTTATCGCTTTTAGTTGAAAATTGAACAATTTGGTTCAAAATGTATGAATTAGAAATGGGTAAGCTTCAGTTTAAAATTAACAATTCAGTTAATCATTAACGTTTTGGTTGAAAATTCATACTGTCGGATTGAAAACTCAACTGTTTTGTAGAAAGTTCCTCTATTTACTTCGAAAATTCATCGCTTTTGTTGAAATTTGATTTTTTAAATAAAATAAAATGTTCGAATTAAAAAATAAATTTCAAATTGGAATAAAATTAAAAATGCAATTGTTTGGTTTAAAATAATCTGTTTTGGTTAAGGATTCAACAGTTTTATTGAAAATTCAACTACTTGGTTGAAAGTTGAACTCCTTTGTTAACATTCTCTTTTTCTTTCAAAAGTATTCATTTTAGTTGAAAATTCATCCCATTTCCTTGGAAGTTCATCTACTTCGTCGTAAATGCAACTGTTTGTTTTATAAGTAATGTTTGTTTGAAAATTCAACTCTTATAGATAGAGTTTATTTTTTTTTTTTTTTAAATTTAAACTATTTGGTTTAAAATGTTTTGTTTTTTTTTTGCTTGAAAATTTAACTACTTTGTTGAGGATGCAATATATTTCGACTTGGAATATTAAGCGTTTCATATCAAATTCAATATGGTTCCTATACATTAATTTTATTTAAAAGAATTTATTCTTCTTTTGAGAGCATTTTGGGCTGCCATGTCTGTTGAAATATTATGTTTTATGTTTCATTTCTGGCATTTATTATATGAAATCGAAGACATTTTTTTTTTCCGTAGAGTATCCCCCACTTTACGCCATAATTGTTACATGACCGGGTGGGGGGGTCACATTTTGTGAGATGAGCTCACGGTTTACCAACAGTGTCGGGAGTTGTCCGCAAATAGCCTTGTTATCAACTCGGGTGAACAGAAAATCCAACAGTTAGGGCCGCCGGAACCGTTTACAATTGGAGTGCATAATATTGCGCAATATACAGAATCGTGTCCAGCAACATGGCCAAGTCCCTCCGAGGTTCCTGTACGCGAATTTTCAAGTGGGTAAAGTGTTAGCTGGCGCGTTGGATTTTGCAAGCCTTTGTGGTTCAAATATTATATTAAGCAATGCATTTTTGTAGATGTATTCCGGATGTGGCTGAAACCCGCGTCGTTTCAAGAGCCTTAAACGAAATTCATAAGATGAACAGATTTTTCTTGCGATTATTAAAAAAAATATTTTTTTTTTTGCACAATTTCCAGAGATCTCATATAATAATGAAAAAAATCGCTTCTTGAAGAAAACTGAAGTAAAGAGAGACTTTTCTTTTGGTGAGATGGATTGAAAAAAAAATTGGAAATCCAATTACGCACTCATGGCTGACAGCATAGGGGTAACAGGGTTGCAGCAGACAGCATCATCCATCATAATATAGTGGAGCCTTTCACCCCTTCGAAGCGAATCGTGCGAAGCATTTCTGGTGGAAAGAGAGAGAAGAAGTGTTGGAGAACGGAAAGTTCAGTTTCTGAACCCGAGGAGCCAAACTAATTAGCCGCAAAATTAGAAGAAAACCTTCTTCGTAAACCTTGCACGAACCCTGCCTTGCCTTGCTAAAGGCCCCCATCTTTTTATACAATCCTTAAGGTTACGCCTCGTTACCTATTCGAGATTGCGGCTTTGGCGGCTACAATTGAATTGTCTTGAGTGGCTCTCTTATTAAGGAATTACCTATTCAATTTAGATGTCCCTCAAAGATTAACTTTTTCTACAAGAAATGCTCTTTTTAAATCATTTAGAGATAAGGGGCCGTACTTAAATTACGTAACGGATTAGAAGCCCTCTCTAAGACCAATGCTCCCCCTGTAACGAATCGTAACAAAATAACCCCCCTACACACACACTTATTGTACATAATTTATGGTTTCTAGAAATAATACTAATAAAATAATAATAAATAAAAAAAAATAATAATAAAAATAAAAAATAATTATGGGACTTGACAATAATGGATTTTTTTGTATTTAAGATAATACATGCTTTGCAGGGTGAAAACTTTATTTTGAAAATTCCCTGATTTTTCCTTGACCAATTCTCCATTTTCCCTGACTACTAACATTCAAATACCAGCTTTCTAATCTTGTAATATTTTGAACATAGGATCTTTTATAAACGAAATAAAACAATATGTCAGATATAAATAAAGAAATTTTGAAAATATTATTTAGTGACCGAATTCATTTCAAATCAGACAGGGTTTTACACTTGAAGTCGCAAAATCTCTTGGGGACGAAATGTGTTGTTTTTTTAGAAGAAATTAGACAATGTAAAATTAAGTGATTTACAAAAAAAAATCTTCAAGAAGTTATGCGTTTTTGAAAGTTGTGCTTTGTTTTTCAACAAAATCAAAATGTTTTTCTGTGAAACTTTCTGTTGTAAAATCGAAATCACCAATTCAAAGACAAAGAAAAGTGTGACTTAATTAAGACCAAAAAAGTGCAATTTCATAGGGCTTGAAAATCGTTTTTGGATAACAGTTAAAAATATAATTTACAATTAAAAACAGAAGTTAAAACTTTCTCCTCATAAGAATATTGAAAATAAAAATATTATTGATAATGAAAAATCCTTATCCATAAAATTTATTCTGTTTCGAGAAAAAAATATGTAGTGTGACGGTATCGCACTTTAACGAACGATTTTACCTCGAAAAAAATGGTAATAGTTGATATTCTAGCCTAAACATAGGAAATTTCTACCAAAGGGGATAAATTTTGAAACCAAGCCTATGAATTTTCAATCAAGAAGATTAATTTTCTACCAAAAAACACGAATTTTCAATTTCAATAGTTGAACATTTATCTAATAATGGCAGATTTTCAGCCGAAAGCGGAAAGGTTAAATCTTGAGTAAAGAATTCAATTTAAACCAGAAAAATAAACAAATTTTCAAAAAAATAGTCAAATTTTTAACCAAAGAGTTGAATTTTAAGCTAATAAAGATTTTTCAGCAAGAAAAAAAAGTCAATCCAAATTGTTAAATTGTCATCAAAAAGGTTAACTCACAACTAATTTGCAACTAACAAAAATCAATAATTTTCAACCGAAACTAAGAAAGTTATATTTATGGTTAAAGAACTAAATTTCAAACTCAAAAAACACGTAGTTACAACAAAATAGTTGAATTTTTAACCAATTATCAACATAAGAAATAAATTTTCAACAAAATAGTTGACTCTTGAATTGAATTGTTTCAATTTTAAACTGAAAAAATTAATTTTCAAAGAAAATATAATTATTGATATTACAAAGAAAAAGATAAATCTTCAACAAAATGTATGACTTTCTAAACAAATAGTTGAATTTTCAACTAAAAAAGACAAATTTAAAAAAAAGAATGAACAAGTTTTTTTTCAGTAAAAGAATTAATTTTAAACAAAAAACAATACAAATTTTCTAAGAATAAAGATTTTTCAGTGAAGAAAAAAAAAATGTCATCCAAAAGGAAATTTAAAAAAAACAGGTAAATTATTAACAGCCAAAGAGATGAACCATCATAAAAAAAATGTATATAAAGTAGTTTAACTTTTACTCATGTAGTTAAATTTTCAATTAATAGCATGAATCGTCAAGTAGAGTAGTTGAATTTTTAGTTGAAGAAAAATGTTTCAAATAAAAAAAACGAATTTTCAACCAAACAGACGAATTTCCTATTAAAGCGATGAATCTTCAATAAAAAATACTCTTTAATAAAGTGGTTCAATTATTATCCAAGTAGTTGAATTTTTAATAAAAAAAATCAATTTTCATCCAAAAATGGAGCCGTTTCATTTAAGTTAAAAAATTAATTTTACTTTACGTTGCGTATTTTTTTATTTGATTAGAAGTTCCTATACTTTGTTGAAACTTGGTTTTTTGTGGTAGAAAATTAATATTTTTGTGACTTATTCACCTTTTTGGATAAAAATTCATGTACTTTGTTAAATATTAATTTATTTTTTATTCAAGATGCATCATTTTATTTAAAGGTTAATTTCCCTGGTTAAAAATTTAATAAATTTGGTTGAAAATTCTTTTCTTATGAAGAATTTTTTTAGGCTGCGTCGAATCGTCCCAAAAATTTTACAAAGTTGGAAAAAGGGATGGACTAGTGTCTCAAAACTTCGGGACGACCATCCAAGCTTCTGAGAAATATCAAGATTTTCAAAATTTTGAAAAGATTTTCAAATAACTTGAATTGATTTCGAAAATTTTCAAGGTTTTTATGGGATTTTTTAAAATTTCAGGGTATTTTGAAACATTCCCTGGAATTTCTAAACGTTTAAACGATTTCTAGGTAGTTTAGAGTATTTCCAAGGATTCCAAGGATTTTAAGGAATTTTTAAAAAATTTAACAAATTTGAAGGAATTTCTAAGGAGTCTAATGATTCTAAGGAATTCAAAAAAATTGTATGCAGTTTCAAAAAAATTCCTAGGATTGCGGAAGATTCCGAAGGGTTTCATAGGGCCTACAAGATTTCAGGATATTTTAAAAGATTCCAAAGGAATTTTGAAAGGATTTTAATGGACTCAATAAGATTTCCAAAGATTTGAATGATTTTAAGGGATTTTAAAAGCTCTCAAGGTATTTCAATAATTTTTTCAAGATTTGGATACGATTTCCAAGATTTAAAGGGTTTTTATCTTTTTTTTTAATTTTAGGGACTACGTTTTTATAATTGATATTGGAGGAGTTATAAATCATGGAGGACGTTAGTAAAAAAAAATTTAATAATCCTGAAAAAGCATTACGAACTGTACGTTTTGAATTGGTTTTATCTGGTTGAAAGCAACAACATAACAAACTAAAAATTACAAAATTAGTGACGTTTCTGACTAAGCATTTGAAATTAAGAAACTTCGAAAAAAGTATATGTGAATTTAAACTCTTCAAACCAAACAACTTTAGTCTCAAGGCTTCAAAAATTAAACTATTTCGGAATTGCGTATTCAAAACTATAATTTTCAATTCAAATTATAAAACTTTTAAGGTTGATGAAGGCGATTAAGAGGAATTATAGCATGGAGTGACAAATAAAATGCAAAGTGATTAGATAGATTTCATTATTGAAAAATGAAATTTCTGTATACCAAAAAAAAAAAACATTCACTCTTTTTTTCACTTATAATCACTATGAAAAGGTTTAAAATTATATCATTTCTAATTGGAAGCTTTAAAAATAATGAATCCAGTCATAATTGGATCGTTAAAAATGAAACCCGTTGAAACTTCGTTTGAAATTGATGTATTCTTAGATTTGGATCGTGAAACTAAATTGTTTAAAATTATTAATTTCAAAATTATGCATGAAGCTTTCAAAAATTCATTATTTTATTCTAGAGTAAAAAAAAAAAGAAGTGATATCTTAAAAATCAATTGTTAATTATTTCCATGCATGCGGAACAACTTCATGTTACTAACAGTCAGAGATGATGTTCTGACGTATGTATGTTATATTAAACTGTCAAAATGGCAATAATTGTGATGTCAATTTTTTTGTCTACTGGTCTAAAATCAATATTTTTTTAATATTGATTTTTTGAATCGTGAAAAAATACTCTCTTGCTCCGCTGGGATTCGAACTCAGCATCAGACCGGCAATCTGAAAGACCTGGAGTTCGAATCCCAGCGGAGCAAGAGAGCATTTTTTTACAATTCAAAAAATCAATATTATACAAATATTGATTGCAGACCAGTAGAGGAAAAAATTAACATCACAATATTATTAAAATTGTAAAAATTATTAACATGTATGTTAAAACATTATGAGGGGGGGGGGGGGGGGTCGCTGGTTTTGCCACCATGTGGATCCACGTCTGATTTTTTAGAGAAAGATTAAAAATAAGATTTCGATCAAATCCTTCCAATATAGTAGAACAGGGCGAGGCAGCCATTACGCCACATTTTGGAGCGCAGAGCACTTGTTCAAAATGATATCAAATTGTGTATAGTGTTGTTAGAAAGCTTGATTCTTTGGCTACCAAATAGCTCTGTGGCATTTTGACGTAGCTTGAAAATTACAGTTTCTACAAACGTTTTCCAGAGGCGCTATATTTTTGCCCAACTGTAAAAAGGTGGGGCGAGGCAGCCAACCATATATTACAAAGACGTATAATAATGTATAAGTTCTTCATCAGGTCCAAGATGATATATAAGAATGAGAAACAAAGTTAAAAGTCTTCTCTGACATTTAATTGAAATCAAAAAGGAAAACAATCAAAAATGGTACAAAAATCGACAAAATTAATACGTCATCTTCGTTGCTTCTGTCCGAGGTTTCATGAGGATTAATTTTTTTTTTTTCATTAGTTTTCATAAACTTTTTAGCGTGGCCTCGTGGAGGGCCACCACAAGAAATTCACTTTTTAGCCTTTTCAGCATAATCTGTCGTTTGTTGGTTACCTCGCCCCACACGTAATTTCTTAAAAAAAAAAAACCCCCCGCACAAAAAAAGTAATTTAAATACCGAAAAACCAACCATTCCATAGTGTTAAGCACAACATTCTATTGCGGAAAATAATCACTAAAATTTTTTTACACAACCTATATACAAAGGATAAGTAAATGTGAATCACGAACATGTGAACTTTCGGCAAGTACAGCGGACTAACCTAACCGACCTTACATTACAAAAGCGGTCAATTTTAATTAACGCTGTGGGAATAAGAAGAAATTGGCTGCCTCGCCCCACTGGCTGCCTCGCCTTGTTCAACTCCACAACGTGAATTTTATTTTTCAAGAATTTTTCATGCAAAAACCGCATGTTCGGTAAGAACGTTGGTTATCTAGTTCTGTACTGCAACAGTTCAGTTAATAACCTATCATTAAATATGAATTTACCAATTATTAACGATTTCTAATGTTTCCATAAATCATAAACTGATATGCACGTGTTACAAAGCAACATCTGTTTCGTTTTAAAAATAAAATGAAAAAGAAGGGCTAGGAATGGCGTTACATGAGGTTGAACGATCGGACGAGGGAAAATGTCAGGTGGCTGGACTTGGCAAGGGACGCGTGACTAAGCAACCGTTATGATCGATATTAATGAAAATTGAAAACAATGATCCTATAACTTACATTATTAATTATAATTATATTGTATACCCCTCCCCCTCCTAAGATGCCGACCCTGAAGTATCCAATATCTATTGATTTCAAGCGTTTGTAATTAATTATAAACAAACTAAGCGTCGAATTGAAAAATCGAAAACACCTTTGGATTCGTCTCCGAAATATCGAGGTGCACCTTTTATTCAAACAATTTCTTGAATAATTGCATTATTTTAAAACGTTTTGCAATTTTTATAAACATATATATTAATTGAACAGTAACGTTCTCTATTTGATTCAAATCAAAAAGTGAACGTTAGCGGCTTTTTGATTTGTTTGAAAAAATAATTATTTAAACAAATGAAAGCTTATTAATATTTTGTTAAACTTTTACAATGATTTGAAAACGTGTTCAAATATACGTTGTGATGACAGAATTGGTGGCCAAAAAACTGTCTTCTCCAAACTTGTTTTCGGTTTTTCAATCGGGCTTTGTTTATAATTAATTTGAAAAAGTTTGTTTATAATTAATTTGAAAAATTTGAAATTCATATATGGGGCCAGGCAAATATACACGTAAGTTATGCTACTGATTCTGCCATAGCAACGTATTTTTGCGTAAGTTTGAAAATTGTTGAAAAATTTAACAAAACGTCAGTAACATTTTATCTGTTTGAACAATGATTTCAGAAATAAAATAAAAAAGCCTCTTATGTGTGTTTATATGTTGATTTGAATTAAATAGTCAAGATTACAGTGCAATAAACATATTTGTTCATAAAAGTTGGTTAAAAAAAATGAAATTGTTTAAAAAATGGTTTTAAAAAAGGCGCACCTATTAGATACTCGAAGAAGACTTTAAACATTTTTCATAATTGATAGAAAAGTTTGAAATCCCTAGATATAGCAAACTTCTGGGTCATAAAATAAGAAATAGCTTTAGCTTTTGACACGTTTTTTAAATTGAATTTTCAATACGTAATTTTATATTTCCAAAAGTTCAATATTTTCTTTGTTATTCAAAAGTGTTTTTAAACTTAATAATTATATTTCAATTTATTTAATTTGAAAAGGAATTTCACATAGATAATTATAATATGAAAAAATAACAACAAAACATAAAAAGAAATTTGCATACAATATCATCTCCTTTTAACAAAACTAGATTTTCGAAAAGTTAATCGCTCGAAAGAAATATTCTAACAATAATAATGAATACTGCTATGCCAATCAATAAATCAATAAATAAAAAATTGTCAATAATTGTTCATTTGCTTTTTCCTCGAATTTTGAAAATATGAAAAACAGGTTGTCTAGAAAACCTCACCGTTTTTATTTTTTGCAATATTTTTCAAGAGTTTCTAATTATATACGGAAGGCATTCTATCGTCTGTATGCGGACTTGACCATTTTTTGAGCTGGGAGAATTTTTATTTTTCTGAAAAAACAAGTTTAAGTGCGTTTTTTTTTGGTGAAAATCGACGTTTCATATTTTCAAAGAAATCACCGCTACTTTGCTAATATATCTGAATAAGGTCAACAACAATAGAATTCTAAATAAAAAATTGATGAAAAAAAAAACGTCAAAATTGGAATCTTCGTCACTTCATAAAAATGTATTCTAAAATCGGAAATATAATGCCTGAGTTGAGAAGAATTCGTCTATATAAAAATCGCAATTATGAAATTTTCAAAAAATTGTTGTACAAGCAAAAAAATTATAGGGAACTTTTTCGTGCACTTTTTCTGATTGCGGATAAGCAGAAAACTTGAAAAAATGTTGTATTCAAATTATAATTTTATAAAGATGACTGTAATGAACCAATATTTTGCCTTTGCGTATTTTGTCATATTTTTACAAAATAATTCAAATTTATTTTCCCTCACTTCTTCAGTGAGCACTGGTCAAACGATCGAAAATCTTTTGAAGTTTAGAAATCGCTTTCTTAATTATTTTAATTATTCTCTAGATTTGGGAATTTTTATGGATTTGCAAGTACTATCTAAGCTTTATAAAAATATTTTTTTGCAATGAGAAAAATAAATGAGAATATTGGATTATGATATGCAAGTAATGAAAATTTTCATTACAAATAATTTTTTTCAGTTTTTGAATGCATTATTATTCCTGTTTCAAAAATCCCAAAGCGAAAAATGTCTATCCTAATAAGAAGCAGAATTTATTCTCCAATTTGAAAATATTTTTTTTCGTTTTCTTCTTGTCAAAAAGGAAGTCTCGAACGAGGTTATTGATTTGGAATTTTTGGTGAACACTAGATTGCAAGATTGCATGAAATTGCAAAAGATTTCATGAGATTCCAAAAAATAGCGACTTTGCAGAAATAAACTTAACACGGGAAAAATTTGTAAATTCTCTATATAAATCTGCTAAAATCCATTTAAATTGGTAATATCCCCAAAATTCTTTAAAATAATTGGAGGTCCTATAAATTTTGTTCTTCTTTCCTTGAATTGTTGAAATCCGCATTAATCCCTTGAAATAAAATTTAATTTATTCCGTAAAGTATAAATCATTTGAAATCCATAGAATATGAATTGAATTAAACTTATTCATTAAAATTCTGTACTAAAAAACGTTGAAATTCATGGAAATCTTCGAAATCTCTTAGAATCCCATAAAATCACTTGAAATCTTCAGAAAACGTAAGAATCCGTAAAAAATATATAAATCGTTTGAGAGCCCTTGAACATAATTTAAATTGAAGTTCTTCATTATATTTTTTCAAAGAACCGTTTAAATTAATACAAATCTTCAAAATCCCTTGAAATCCTTGGAAATCGCACAAAATTGTTTGAAATCCCTTGAAATATTTGGAAAACGTGAAAACCATTTTAAATGTTTTGAAATTTTTAGAATTTTTTTTGAAATCCATGGAAATATTTCTAAGTAACTTAAAACTGATGAAATATTTCTAAATTAATTTGAATATTTAGAAATCCCATTAAGTTCTTTTAAAATCCATGAAAGTCATTAAAAATTTGTTTAAATCCCTTGGCAAATCTGAAAACCTCCTGATAGGTTTGGAAAATTTCTAAATTCCATGACATTTTTATGAAATCTGACGAAAATCGCTAACAGCCATGGAAATTCTGCACAATTCAAATTAAATTAAACTTATTTAATAAAGTTCTCTGAAAAAACTATTTAAATTTCTATACATTTTTTAAATCCTCTATTCTTGTGAAATTCCTTGAAATAACTCAAAATTCCTTGAAATTTTTTTAATCCCAGTGCGAATCCTTGCAAATTCTATCTTATTTTATTCATTTTCCCAAGTTCACTAGAAATATCTCAGTGGAATTTTCGGAAATTTTTGAAATCCTCTAAACTCCCTCGAAATGTTGAAACATTCCTTGAAATTCGTGAAAATATTCTTAAATCTCTTCAAGCCCAATAAAATCTTTTAAATTCAGTTGAAATATTTCGAAACCCTTAAAATATTTTTAAAAGCCTTAAGATCCATGGAAGTTCCTTGAAATTTGTTCTAAATCTTTTGCAATTCCTTAAATCCTCCTCATTTATTTGGAAATCTTCAAAATGCCGTAAATTTTTTTTTTCAATTTGAAGAAATCGCCTAAATCCATGATAATTCTCTGGATTTCCTTGACAATCCTTGAAGGTTGACGAAATCCTACGTTGAATAAATAAATAAATCATTTGTTTGTACTTTCTCTACTTTTTGTATCCACTCTTTCAATGTATACACATTATTTATTCTTATACTGATTTTCTTATAATTATTTTCTATCTTATCATGAATTTTCCATAATATTTATTCGTTAGGATGGATTACTAGATATTTTCAATGATTGCATGGGATTGCAAGAGATTACATGGGATTGCATAAGAATAGTATAGCTATACGGCTACGCAAACACTTACCGACCGTGTAAGGTTCTGTTCTATGCTAACTTACCAACATCAGGTAATTACCATCGGTCGGTGATGCAGATTTACCATCGGTCGGTAAGTGCTCCCTTAGCTATATAGCCATACTGCTCATAAGATTGCAGAGAGTGTGTACATTAGTTTGCAGGTGTAGTTAAACCCTCGGTTCCTACAAAATTGGAATTTTGTAGTAAACGTTTTTTTCTTGACTTGATAAGTTTAAAAATCATTTCCCGAATTCGGACCTCACACTTTTTAGCCTATTCCCTTCTTTTCCCTTTTCTTACAGAATTCCTTTCTTTTCCCCTGTTTTCAAGAAACTTACACTTTTTCTCGTTTTTTTCGCTCAAATACAAACTAAATTCATAGAACCTAACAAGAAAATCTAACTTTTTATTTGACAATAATCTTTTCTAGTAAAAAATTCAAATACTTGGATGAAAATTCCACTATTCCATTTTTCGAAAATTGAACTTCTTGTTTGAAAAATAATCTTTTAGGATGAATGTTGAGCACATTTGATGAAAATCGATTTGTTTTGTTGAAAAGTTCCCCTTCTTGGTTAAAAATGAAACTGTTTGTAAATTAATCGGTTTTGGTTGAAAGTTCAACTATTTTGTTGAAAATTCGTATTTTTTGTTTCAATTCAACTGTTTTTTTTGTTTGTAAATAGACATATTGTTTGGTTGAAGTATTAATTATTATGAGCTTCGTTGAGAATCCATCTTTTTGGTTAAAATGTCAACTACTTGGTTTAATGATAAACTAAATTTAAAAAATTCATTTTTTTAAACAAGGATTCATAATTTTAGTTGGAGATTCTTTTTTGGCTTGATAACTACGCCTTTGCAGAAAATTGTTTTTTTTAGCTTAAAAATTTAACAATTTGGTATAAAATTAAACTATTAGCTTAAAAATGAACTTTTTTGTTTGACATTCATATTTTACGTTGGAGGTTAAACTACTATGTTAAAACTTGAATTATTTTTATAAACATTTAACTATTTCGTTGAGAATTACTTTTTTTTGCTGAAAAAAGAATATATTTTTGGATTGAAAATTCAACAATTTTCTTGAACTGGTCTGTTTTTGATAAAACATTAACTTTTTTGGTGGTAAATTAATCTTTTTGGTCGAATATTGTTTTTGAAACTTCAACTACTAGGTTAAGCATTTAAATAATTCGCTAATTTTGTCAAGATTCGCTTTTCTAGTTGAAAATTTAACTTTTCTATTGCTAAACCTTTTTTTAAATATTAATTTTTTTATCTGAAAATTTATCTATTGGATTTTAGGCTGGAAAATTGCCCTTTGCCTGTGGAAAAATCAACTATTGGTGAAAAATTCATCTTTTTTGTTAAAAAATTAATCTTTTTGGTGTAAATTCAAACTACTTGATTTGAAAATCATCTATTTGGTTGAAGATTCAATTTTGACGGTAAAAATTCGTTTTCTTCTCGTTTAATTCATCTATGATAGAAAAGTCATCATTCTCGCTTCAAAATTCATCTTTCTTGGATGAAAAAATTTTTTAAATCGAAAATTAAAATTAAAAAAAAAACCTATATGTTTGAAAAAAATGGTTGGGAATTAACTTTTTGGCGTTTGAATCATATTTTACGTTGACAATTCAACTATTTTGATAAAAATTCAAATTTTTCGTTGAAAATTGATGTATTTTATTGAGAACTTGTCTTCTTTGACAGAACAATCATTTTCTTAGTGGTAAATTCATCTTTTCGATTAGAAATTGAAGTATTTGATTAAAAATTCCATTTTATTGTTGAAAATTGAACTACTTTGTTAGAAATTTATATTTAGGGATTCACTTCTTTGTTTGAAAATTCAACTTCCTTGTTGATAATTTGTTTTTTTTTCTGTTGTTAAGAATTAATTATTTCCTCTGAAGATTTAACTATTCCATTTTTGGTTTAAAATTTGTCATTCACAAGTACAGTAGGAATTTCATCTTTCTTGATGAAAACTAATCTTTTTTGGGTAGCAACGAACTTTTTTGTTTAGGATTGAAAATTCAAGAATTTGTAGAAGATTAAACTTTATTGTTTGAAATTGATATTTTTGGTTGAAAATTCAACAGTTTTGTTAAAAATTTACATATTTTGTTCAAAACTCGTCTTCTTTCGATCGAAGATTAATTTTCTTGGTGATAAATTCATCTTCTTAGTTGAAAATTGAACTATTTGGTTAAAAAAAAATCATTTTATTGGTTGAAAATTCAACTACTTGGTTGAAAATTGAACTACCTTGTTAAAAAGTAATTTTTTAAATCTCTTTGGTTGAAAAGTTAACTTTTTTGTTAATGATTTGTTTTTTATTGAAGTTATTTTTCATCTGACAATTCAACTGATAAATTGATTAAAAAATTACAATTTTTTAGTTAAAGATTTAACTATTCGGTTGAAAATTCATTTTCAATAATAAATTTAGTCTTTTTGGATGAAGACTCATCTATTATTTTAGTGGTTGGATATTCATCTTTTTTGAGAGAAAATGAACTTAATTTTTTAAAATTCAACTCTTAAAAAAAATCATCTTTTTTGTTTGAAAAATTTAACTATTGAGTTAAAATTTTAACTAAGTTTATGAAAAATCGTCTCTTCTTCTCAAATGTTCTACTATTTGGTTGTTGGTGCAACTGTTCAGTTCAAAATTTATTTTTGAAAATCGCCTTTTTGGGTTGAAAATTCATACATCTTTTTATAAAATTTTGTTCAGTGTAAAATTCAACTATTTCGATGAAAATTTAATATATTTCCACTTAAAATCTTAGGAATTTAAAGTTTCTCATATTGAATTTAATATGGCGTCTATATTAATTTGCTTTAGAAGAATTTATTTCCCTATTTTCATGAAAAATCGTCCTATTTCTCCGGTTTGGAGAGAATTTTGGATTACTTTACTTTTGTGGAGGGGGGAAGGGGGAGCTTCGATCAAAAACGAGGTGTGGCAGAAGGCCCCTCATATTATGGATTATAAAAAATATGAAAGGTATATTTAAACTTTTCAGAAAACGAAGAGTAAATAACCCTACGTGGGCGGGAGGGGGAGGGGGTAATTGAAATTTGTCCTTATCATTGTGATTGATTGAATTTGACCCTCAGACACTGGGATTAATTATTACTAGAGGCTAAGGGTTGACTGTCACGTGCACATCTTATCGAGGCAATTCCTCACCCCAACAATAACAGTCGAACAATTAGTCTCAGCTACAATAGATAATTATTGTTCTACTCAATATAAACTTTGTCCATGTGAGAAAATTAAACAAGATTCTAGTTTCCTTGCTTTCGGTAAATATTTAGTCTGGAGACAATGAATCATAATATTTTTTAAACTATTTAACATTTATTTTCATAACTTTGGGGTTCTAAAAACTGTATATTTGAAGAAGTTAAACGTTACATTGCAGTTATATTAGCAGAGAGTTACATGTGTAAAATAGGGTGGTTTTTATTCATACAAGGTGTAATGTTTTTTTAATTTCCTTGCTCCCAACACCTCGAGATTTGTTCAAATGCAAAAAAAAACTTTCTTAAAATTTAAGCGAAATCTGTTAATATTTAACAATATTGAAGTTTACCACAGATACGGATTTGACACTTTTGTAATTAATGACAAAAGAACTAAAAGTCATATCAAAAAAGTAGAAACACTTCTAGATTTTTTGTTATAGTTATAGAATTGTTATAAACAAACTAAGCGTCCGATCAAAAACTCAACAACACCATTGCATTTGTCTTGAAAATATCTAGTTGCTCTTTTTGAAACCATTTTTTAAACAATTTGCACATTTGTTAATAAGCGTATATTGGCTGTGTGGCCGTAGATGTGGATTTCAAACTTGAGTAGTTAATTATAAATAAACTAAGAGACAAATCAAGAAAGTAAAAACAACTTTAGACTCGTCTCCCAAATATCTAGGTGTGCATTTTTTAAACAATTCGTTGAACAATTACATTATTTTTTAAAGTTCTGAAATGTTGCATTCGTGTTGGAAATATCTGTTCTTAGTTTTTCGATATGACTCTTAGATTATTTATGATCAAATTAATTATTAAATGTGCGAATTGTTTAAAAAATGGTTTAAAAAAAAGCGCCCCTAGATATTTCCAAGACGAATGAAATAGTGTGGTTGGTTTTTTAATCGGACGCTTAGTTTGTTTATAACAATTTCAGAACTATAAGAAAAATGTAATTGTTTAAAAAACGGTAAAAAAATCTCTAGATACGTCCAAGACAAATTTCATTCTTTAAACAAATATTTAATTGTTTAAACAATGTTTTTTAATCTTTGTTTGTTTAGGTCAGTCGCGAAATGGTCGTATTTTCCAGACGTTATGAGTTCTTGAATCAATGATAACAATACAATAATTTGTTAAAAAAATTTTACAATTATTTAAATGATAATTGTTTGTTCAAGTATACAGTTTACCTGAAAAAAGCACGAGAAACATTTTATTTCATCAAATTTTCAACAGAATTCAATATTTTCAAGTACTAATTTGTTTTCTAAGAATACTTGTAAATGTTCAAACAAATTCAAATTATCAAAACAGTTTTATGATGCTTAAAAATTATATAATATATATAATTGCAAATTATTTGGAAAAATTATGTCATTGTTATAATTGATTAAAGAACTCATAACGTCTAGAACATACGTTCATTTTTTCAATCACCTAAAAAAAACGAATGTTTAAACAACAAAAAATCGTTTAAATAATCAAAAATTAGTTAGCAGATTAATCGGTATTCTGAAATGATCGATTATTGGTTATTTATGAAAAAGACTGTTAAAAAGCGTTAATAAAACGCAATATTAAGTAAAATTGAAATTTGTCACTTATGGTGGGGTTTTCTTTGGAGACCCATAAGAGTGGGTTAAAGTCATTCACGCTCAAAATTTGTGATTGATTCTTATTCTCTGACGAATTCTGAACAATATACTAAAATATGAAATTACTCATAACATATTAGCGCGTTTAAATCTTAGATTTACAAAAAGCTCACTTTTTCTATGTTGAATCAATAAGAAACTTCATGGTGAAAAATTTAACTACTGTTCCATTTTTAGAAAATTAATCATCCAGGTTGAAATATCATCTTTTGGTTTCAACTATTGTTGGAAATTTTTTTTTAAAGATTCATCATTCTACTTGACAATTCACCTCTTTTGGTGAAAATGTAACTATTTTGTTGAAAATTTTTTGTTTTTTTATTTGAGAATTAATTTTTTTAACTAACTATGTAACTATTCGTCTTTTGATCGAAATTTGATCTTTTCTAGCATTTTGTTAAAAATTCGTATTTTTTTATCAAAAATTATTCTTCTTGGTTGAAAATTCATCCTTTTTGATTTAAAATGCAACAGTTTGAGTCTGAATAATTCTGGTTTGACTAAGGACTCCACAAATTGGTAGAAAATTAAAATACTCCGTTGAAAATTATATTTTTGTAAAAAATTGAACTATTTTCATCAAAATTTAACTTTTTTGTTAAAAAAAAATACCGTTTTGTTGATTATTCGTCCGTTTGGCTTCATAATTCAACTATTCTTGGAAAACTAATGTTTTTTGTTCAAAACTCGCGGTAATTGGAAGAAAATTATTCTACTTACTGGGAAATTCATTTTTTTTTTTAATGAAAATCAACTTAGTTCAAAATTTATCTTTTTGAATTGACAATTCAACTACACGTTTGAGAGTTAAACTAGCTTGTTGAAATTTATATTTTTTTTAAGATTTACCTCCTTGATTGAAAATTTAACTATTACATTAAAAAAAATAATCTTCTTGGTAAAAATATAATACTTTAGGTGAAACTCTCTTGTAGAAAATTCATTTTTTCAAGGTTCATCATTTCAGTTGAAAATTCATCTCTTTTGTGTCGGTCGAAAAAAAAGATTTTTCATGCCAGCAATGTCACTTATCCACTTTTTGTTAAAAATTAATATTTTGATTAGAAATTGATGCTTCCAAATTGAAAGTTCACGTATTTTGTTGAAAATTTGTCTTTTTTGGTCGAAAATTAATCTTCTTTTTTTAAAATTCATCCTTTTTGTAAAATGCAACTGTTTGGTTCCAAATTAATCTGGTTTGGTTGAGGATTCAAAAATTTGGCAGAAAATTAAACTATTCGGTTGAAAATTAAGATTTTTATTAAAAATTAAACTATTTTTACAAAAATCTAACTTTTTGGTTATAAATTAACATTTTTTCAAGAAATAATATTTTTGGGTTGTAAACTCAACCGTTTTGTAGATAATTCGTCCTTTCGGCATTGAAAATCCACTATTTCGTTATAAATTATTATATTTGTTGAAAAATTGCGTTTCACCTCCTTGATTGGAAATTTAGCTATTCCCTTTTCGAAAAATTAATCTGGCGATATAAAAAATTATCCACTTTTGGTTGGAAATTGATATTTTTATTGAAAATTGATCTTTTTTAGTTGAAAATTCAAGAATGCAATTTTTTGATTCTAAATCAATCTGGCTTAATTGAGAATTCAACAGTATAGTAGAAAATATTTTTGGTTCAAATTTAACTATTTGGTTTAAAATTAACTTTCTTCTTAAAACATCATATTTTCAAGTTTAAAATTCGACCGTGTTGTAGATTATTCGTCCTTTTGGCTATGAAATTCAACAATTTTGTAGAAAATTTGTGTATATTGTTAAAATTCATGTTTTTTGGTAGAGAAATAATCTTCTTGCTAAAAAATTCATCTTTTTGGTTGAAAATTTAACTATATTTGCTTAAAAATTCAAAATTTTCAGTTAATAATTGAGCTACTTGGTTGAACATTGAATGAGTTTTCTAAAAATAAATATTTTTCGAATTCATCCTTTATAAATGGAAAATTTATGTATTTTGTTGAAAATTCGTCATTTTAGCTGGAAATTTAATCCTGTTTGTTGATAATTCAATACATATTCCTCCTATATTATTTTATTTTCGTGAAAAATCACTCTTTTTTTCTATTTTTTGATTGGAATTTGGGCTACGTTAATTTTCGGAAGGGGAGGGGGGCTACGCTTTCCAACTATGGGTGAGGTGGGGGGTCAAAAATAGCCTAAATTTGGTAACTCAGTTTATGGGCGACTCCTTATTTGTTTAGTAGACAAAATATAGATTGCCAAAGATTTTACTGAAAAAAATTTTGTTCTGAAAGTTCTTGCACTTTTTTTATTTTATATATTTTTTGAATCTGTAAAACACGAATTGAGCTAGCTCACTAAAGGCTGTACCGTAGGATGTCAAAAAATGTGTGTTTTTGAATTTTGCAAACGCTACTTACCCCGTAAACTTCTCCCTGTTAGTGAAAACATACAGCCGTAATTTTTCTTTTATTGAAAAAAATGGTTTGAAAGAATATTCTTATTTTTTAATTTAACCCTGATGTGCACATCCAACTTTATCCACGTTGTTACACACCTGGGGTACCCGGATGCCCACCTTTCTTTTTTCAGCTTTTTAAAAGACTAATCCATTGCAATCGTTCCCTTGTAATTTATTCCAATGGATAAGTATCAAAAGTGAGTGCCAAATGCAACAAAACACTTTGAAACACACAAAAAACAAAACAATTCACCTTTTGTCCCTAGCGGATCTCGCGAACGGAACCGTTTCGATGTAACGCGACGCACAATGTTGCACGTCGGGTTGCCGCAACAGAATATATAACGAATAATTAATTGATAATTAATTGAATGATTAATAATTCAATTAATACTCAACACATTTCACGTTTTTTTATTTATCCAGGTTATCACACAGCCGGGGTACCCGGGTGCCCACTTCTTCAATTTCTAATTTTTTAATTAATTATATGCAATTGAAATAGTTTCCTTAACGTATATTCAAACAGCTGAATATCAAAAGTGAGTGCCAAAGGTACAAAATGCTTCAAAACACACAGAAAACTATTCACCTGCTGTCCCTGCTTCCCGTTCTATTTATCCAGGTTGTTACACACCCGAGTACCCAAGTGCCCAC
>CAKNXH010081078.1:2956-28425 GCA_932178445.1 Andricus quercusramuli | reverse complement strand
ACAAAACACCAAAACAATTAACTTGCTGTCCCTAGCGGATCTCGCAAACGGAACCGTTACGCTGCAACCGCGACGCACAATATTGCACGTCGGGCTGCCACACCAAGAATGTCACGATTAATTAATAATTAATTAACGATTCATAACATTATTATCGAGTCTATTATCACTAAAGACATTTCTTGTTGTTTTATTTATCCAGGTTGTTACACAACCGAGTACCCGAATGCCGACTTAAATAATTTTGCAATTGAAATAGTTTACTTAGCGTTTATTCCAACAAATAAATATCGACAGTGTGTGCTAAAGGCACACAAAACTTTAAAATACACAAAACACGAAAACAATTTACTTGCTGTCCCTAGCAGATAATTATTAATTAATTAAATTATTAATAATTCTATTAATACTCCTAACATTCCACGTTGTTTTCACGAATCGAAGCAGCATGCTATTATTTTTGTTTACAAAAATAAAAAATTCCAAAATCACAAAAAACAAATATTTTCAATGAAAGAAAAATATCTGCATGATTCTCTAATTTAAATGTTCAAATTCCTTCACAAGAAAGAACTGTACATACAAACAATTTGTCATAATTTTGTCAACATATAGGCAATATTTTTTTAATTTTCAACCCGAAAATATGATTTTCTGGAAAAAGTTTATTTTCTACCAAAAAGTTAAATTTTCATTAAAATAATTTAATTTTTAAATCAAAAATATGAATTTTGAATTTTCTTCTTCCAGAGTTTTTACGTATTTTTTAAAGCAGAAATTCCTCCAAAAGCTTTTTTCCGTATCTTACGCCGTTTGGCTCAAAATTTAAATTTTCGATTTTTTTTCAAAGTATTTTTGAGGAATAAAACCAAAGTATCAAGCCCTATCAAGAAATAGTCGAAGAAAACATTGAACGTCTTTCAAAAAGCTACAACTCTCTTATTAAACTCTTTTACGTCTTCGTTGGGCTTACAATTAGAATTTTCGATGCATAAAACCAAAAAGACAAGTTCTATCAAAAAATGGTGAGGAAAAAAATTGTATATATTTTAGAGAGTTTCAATTCTTTTCTTAAACTTTTTTACACAAAAATAAAATTGTTAACCAAAATGCTAATTTTCTACCAAAAAGTTAAGTTTACATAAAAATAGTTTAATTTTTAACGAAGAAATTAATTTTCAACCGAATAGTTTTATTTTCTAACAAATTGTTGAATACTTAACCAAACCAGATTAATTTTCGACCTAAAAAACGAATTTTTAACAAAAGATATACATTTTCAGCTAGAAAAAATCAATTTCCAATTTAAAATATCAATTTTCAACGGAAAATGGTCCAGTTACGTTGTTAGTTAAAAAAATTAATTCTCAACAAGAAAAAAACGAATTTGAACAAAATTGTAGCATTTTCATCAAAAGAGATGAATTACCATCTAAAATGATGAATGTCAGAAATAATGAATTTTCAACCAAGGAGGTGAATCTTTAACTTTGAACCAATTAGTTAAATTTTCAACTGAAAAAAAAATTCCGGCCAAAAGATCGATGCTCTATTAAAAAAACGTAAGTTTCGAAGAAAATGCATTAATTTGCAACAAAATTGTCGAATTTTATAGCCGTAAGGACAAAAATTAAATGGATTTTCAACACAAAAATAAATTGTTTTAACAAAAAAGTTTATTTCCTACCAAAGAGTTAAACTTTCATAAAAATAGTTCAATTTTTTACAAAGAAATTAATTTTCTACTGAATATTTTAATTTTCTAACAAATTGTTGAATCCTCAGTCAAACCAGATTGATTTTCTACCAAAAAAGACAAATTGTTAACAAAATACATCAATTTTCATCTAGAAAAGATCAATTTTCAATAAAAAATATAAATATTCAACTGAAAATGGAATAGTTACATCGTTAGTTTAGAAAATTAATTATCAACTAAAAAAAAACGTATTTTCAACAAAATAGTTACATTTTCAACAAAAGAGATGAATTATCAACTAAAATGATAAATCCTGGAAATACTGAATTTTCAACAAAAAAGTTGAACCCAAAAGATTATTTTGTAACCCGGGAGATGAATTTTCTAAAAATTGAATAGTTGCATTTTCAACTAAGGAAGTGAATCTTCAAAAATATGAATTTTTAACAAACTAGTTCAACTTTGAACCAAGTAGTCAAATTTTCAACTAAAAAATCGCACAAATAAAATTTTTCCTCTTTATATTTCTGTCTGAAATTTTCAGGAACTGTTCCTAGGAAATTCGAACTGTTTGTTAAAAACTTCTAAATTGATCGATGAATTTCTCATAGAAATAAGGATGTAATTTTTCATTTTTTTATCTCGTATCCGACACCTAGCTACAAGTTCGCGACTTTTTCACGGATAAATTTTTTCCGTGTAATTAAAACAAAACAATTAATATAGTATTCGAAATTTGAATGTATCAAATAAAATAGAAATGAGATTAACTTCTCGAACGCAACTTTTTCAAGAAATTTCTGGATAGAATCTCTAAAAAATTCTTTCCTAGGATTTTTGATGAGGTCGAATGTGGAGCGAATGGAAGTATAGAAAAGAGGTTCCAATTTCACGAGTCAAAAGGTAGAAGGCGCGAAATATAAAAAGAAAACTGGGCCAACGTCATTTTGTTTGCTTTTTCAAAGTGTAGCACTCTCGAATTCACTTGTGGAAAATAATTGTTTCTTCACGCTGAAGAGTTTGACGGTATCAGTTAAAAAAATTACTTTTAGCTATGATAAGATTTTTAGGGAAATTTAAAATAACTTAGGTTTTATTTTTAAAAATTAAATTTAAGCTTTGAAATTTCAGAACATGTCGAAATAGAATCTGGAAGATTTTAAGATAACTTTTTAAATTTAAATTTTAAACTTTTTAAATTTAGAAGTTTTGGAAATATACAAAAAAATGTAAACTTAAAAATATATAAGCAAATTACAGAATATGAACATTGTTGAAGATTTCGAACAAAAAAACTAGAATTTTGAAAACACGAAATGGTTTTATGTCTTACGAGAATATTTGGAAAAGGGGTTAATATAGATTCCGAAAGATGTTTCAAATTCTCAAAAAAATACGGGAAATTTAAGGTGATTTTTTTAATTTTGCAGAACTTTATTAAACTTTTAGGAAATATTCGAATACATTTAAAAGATATTTAGAAGTTTTGGAAACTTTTCACAGATAATTATAATTTTGGTTAAGAAACTTAAAAAAAATGTAGATTTTTAAAGATTTTCAAATGAAATTTTTAAGTTTTTTCAAAGATTTCGAAAGATTTCTAATTGATAAAAAATATTTTCAAGATTCTTGGGAATATTGAAAGTGATTCATAATTAAAAAAAAAAAGTTTTAGTAGGATATTTAAAAAGATTTTAAAACATTACAACAAATTTCCAACATTGTCAAAAAACAAATCCGGAAGATTTTAGGATAATTTAAGGAATAATTCAAGTTGGTTTGAAAGCTATTCAGAAATTTCGGAAGTTTTGAAAGGAATAAAAATATTTTAAAACCTTGAAAGATTTTCCAAAATTTAGAAAATATTTTCCAAGCGTCAAAAGGACTGAATATTTTTTAAAGTGACTCAAATTTTTCCTGAAATTCGGTAAATTCCCGTAAAATAAAAAAAAAAATCGAATTCTCATTTGCCTAAAATTTTTTTCCTTACTGAAAAATCTTTTTTTGTTAAAAATTCACCTTTTTGTTTTGAAAATTCAACTACTTGGTTAAAAATTCAACTACTTGGTTAAAAATTAAACTACTTGGTTAAAAATTAAACTACTTTCTTACAATTTTACTTGTTTGCTTAGAAATTCATTATTTTGGTTCAAAAATATTTATCTTTCTCTTGATAGAAATGTCACTATTTTGTTGAAAATTCGTCTTTTTTTTGTCGAAAAATCAACAATTTCGTCGAAAAATTATTTTTTTTTTGCTGAAAATTCGTTTTTCCGAATGAATTTGACTGTTTCTGAATTGAAATACAACAATTTGTGGAATGAAATATCAACTATTATATTCTTCGATGAGAATTCATCTTTTACATTTAAAAATTGAACTACTTTGTTAAAAGTTGCACTATTTTGTTAAGAAGTCATTCTATTGGTTGTAGATGATTTTAGTGGAGAATTCATGTATTTGGTTGAAAATTAAATTTTTGGTTAAAAATTCGTTTAAAGTTGAACGACTTTTTTCAAAACTTTGTTTTCTTGAAAATTCGGCTTTTTCGGTAGAAAATTAATCTTCTTGATTGAAAGTCACCCTTTTGTTTAAAAATACGTAATTTTATTTGAAAATTCATCCGTTTTGTTAGAAACGTATTTATTTTTTTGAAAATTTGTCTTTTTCAGTTGAAGATTTCCCTGTTTTTGTATAAAATTCAACTATTTGATTAACAGATAACTTTTTTGTCAAAAATTCATATTCACTGGTTGAAAATTCAACTGTTTTGTGAAAATGGGTCTTTTTGGCTTAAGAACTCAACAATTTGGTTAAAAGATAACCTATTTTGTTGAAAAATCGTCTCTTTTTCATGAATTCTACTTTTTTTATAATAAATTAAAATCTTTTTTGATTATCATATCAACTATTACATTTTTTGTTAACAATTCATCTTTTTTAGTCAAAAAAGTTCAAACATTCTGTTAAAAATTGAACTACTTTCTTGCACATACATTTTTTTATTGAAGATTCATAATTTTGGTGTAAACTTCGTATTTTTTGGTGAAAAAATCTTTCTTTTTGGTTACTTTTTTGACACATTAATGTAACTTTTTGGCTACTTTTCTGAGAGAAGTATGGTTACTATTTTACTATTTTTTAAGCTGGAGCACTTTCGAGCCCTGATATTTTTTTAGAGAATATATTCTATCTTTTTTTAAAGGTTTTAGTTAAAAATGGGTTTTTAAAATTAAAATTCCATGAATCATTACTAATATTAAATTATTTAATATGTCGTTCAGATAATCTTACGTTTCTCATAAACTTGAAGTTTTCAGACTTTTCATTTTTAACGGGGGAAAAAGGGCAGATTAAACTTAGGAAAACCCATAAAATGTCCTGATTTTTGGTAAAAAGACAAAATTAACCTTTTTTTCATAAAATATTCCCGACGATCGCGTTCTATATTTTTTCCCTCCCCTGGCGAAAGTTTCGGATAGGAATTTATTCCTTACCAATCCGAAATCATCCGAATCATTCCGGAAGCTATACATTTCGTTCGATCGAAATCGGTTTAAAATTCATCCGACTCAATCCGATTTAATACCCGTCAACCCGAACAAACTTTTCAATACGAATGAATCCGAACTCGGATCGACCTCAACCAATTTTCAATCCGAATGAATCCAATTTAATCCGATCTCGGATTCATTCCGGTTCGTTCAGATAAAAAGTCGGTTCAGGTCAATCCGAGTTCCGATTGATTTGGATTCTTTTGGATTGAAAATTTGGTTCGGATTGAACCGGATTGAGTCGAATTAATTTTTAACCGATTTGGATCGGACGAAATGTAGAACTTTTTTCGGATTGGTTCGCTAATGGAACTTTTACCATGAAAAAGAACGAATTTCTAACAAAACCGTTGAATTTTTGACATGGAATTTGAATTTAACAAAATAGTTCAATTTTCAACAAAATCATTAAAGTTTCAACCAAATAGTTGAAATTATACTAAATTTTCGCATTTTGAACATATAGGTTTAAAATTTGGTTACATTTTAACTACTCGGTCGACGGTTAAATTATTTTGTTGAAAATTGAACTGTTTTATTGAAAATTTGTTCTTTTTTTAGTTAAAAAATCATTTGTTCAACTGAAAATATAATGATTCAATTTTTGGTTTGAAAACTGATCTTTTTTAGTTGAAAATTTATTTATTTTGATAGAAAATCGGCTTTCCTTTCTTCTTTGTTGAAAATTCATCTTTTGAAGACGATCTTTTTCGATGATAGTTAAATTTTCCAAAAAAAGTTAATTTTCAACCAAGAATGATGACTTTTCTACCATGAAGGTGAATTTTCATACCAAAAGAAGAATTTTCAACTAAATACACGAATTTCCAACCAAATAGTCGAATTTGCGACTAAAAAATATCAATTTTCAATCAATAATAAAATAGTTGAATGTTTAGTTTAAAACATTTATTTTCAACAAAAAAAAAAAGAAAAACAGCAAATACCAACCAGTTCAATCTAAGAAGAAAGACTAATTTTTAACAAAATGGTTGGATCCTCATACAAGTTCATCAATTTTCAGCAAAGAAGAGTAATTTTCAAGAAAATAGTTAAGGTTTCAAACTGAAAAGTCAAATTTTTTAGAAACAGTTAACTTTGAAACTAAAATTTTTTTTTTCAAATGTGAATTTTTTACGAAATAATTTAATTTATGACTGAAAAATATAATTTTAAAACAAAAATAGGAACGTCAAATTTCAATTAATTTTTTTTCTGAAAATAGATCTCCTTTCGCTCCGCTGGGAATCAAACCTCAGAACTTCCGACTGCCAGTCGGGTGCGTTCCTATTAAGCTACTAGAGAGATCGAGAGAAGAAACTTTTTTCAGAAAATATACGTATTATTTTGCCAGGTGGCAAATCAGAATTTTCAAGGAATCTGTATTATCATCAGAGAATAACAGAAGTTTGTCTAGTCTTTTCAGACTAGATGGGCATATTAAATAATGGACATATTAAAATAATTTTTAATCCATATGTCCATCTAGTCTGGAAAAGACGTTAGAAATTTCTGTTATTCTCTAATGATAATATAGATTCCTTGTTAAATTTTAAGTTCTGAAACTAATTTTCAACTAAAGAAAGACGAATTTTCAACCAGTTGAGTTTAAATAAGAAAGGCGAATTTTTAATAAAATAGTTTAATCCTTATTCAAAAGAAAAGATATTCGAACAAAAATGAACTAATTCTATTTTTAGATAAAAAAATTAATTTTTCGTCGAAAGATTAAAAAAATAGTTAAATTTGTAAATAAATGGTTAAATTTTTTAACAAAAATCGAACGTAAAGAATACAAATTTTCTACCAAAAGTGACGAATTTTCAACCAAATTTCGGTCTTATTATGGGGGGTCGAGAGGTTATGTTCTCCTTTTTTCACTTAGGCATCTGGTCACCCTAATTAATCGAAAATGACGCCATTCACTTCTTAATAACTGAAAATTGAAAATGATGAGATTTTTAATCAGAAAAAAATAAAATAAAATGACTCAAGTGTAGATATGTAGGTGAGTTAAGGAAACTGGAAAGAACCAGAACAAAAGAAAAACCTTGCCACTAATTGCGCAATGCTCGAGTGGACTTGCTTCTTCAGCAAAAGTCTTTCTGGCAAATGTAGGTGGCGAAGCAAAACCACGTAAGTGCAAGTCGAGACATTCGTTCTGTCGCAAATTATCCAAGTGGTTAAAGAGTATAGTCGTTCTATATATTCAGTGAAAAACTGCAACTTACTTTTTACAAGCAGTGAGAGCTTCTCGTTAACCAGTCTTCTTATTGCCATAAAACAAAAGTCAACCCTGAAGAAAAGTGTCGCGCCTTCCATCTTAAAAAAATCTCTTCATAATGCTTCGCGAGAGAAGAAATTTAACAAGATAATAATTATAAATTAAACTGGTCTCTGTATTCTTATTTCCTAACATTAAAAATATAAACAATTTAAGAATGTATAATTATTGAAAATGTTTTCTTATCACACTGAAAACAAGGGTTGATAGCAGGGGTTGGAGGGGTCAGTAGAATTAACTTTACGAACTCAGATAACATTAAGTACGTTTTCTGATGATAAATTTCAAAGAATTCTGATTTTTTTTTCCCGTTTTTGGGAAACTTGACATTTTTTCCCTTTTCACGTTTTTCTGCCTAAAAAAAATATATTGATAGCAATTCGAACTCGAAAGTTCATCGCCTCACTACCCGATTCGGGTAGTGTTTCTAGGTGGATATTTACTACCAGTGTGGGCTCATCACACCCACGACGGGCCAACAGCATGCAGTATTCCCGAACGGTCACCCATCCAAGTACTAACCGCGCCCAACACTGCTTAACTTCAATGATCTTACGAGAACCGGTGTTTTCAGCGTGGTATCGCCTAAATGCTGACAAAGTTGATAGATACCCAACGACAAAAATCAACTACTCTTTGTTGAAAAGTCTACTATTATATTTTTGGCAGATCATCTCTGGTTGAAAATATGACTGTTATTATTATTCCATATTTAGGACATTAATCTTCTGAATTAAACAATCATCTTTCGGGTTGAACTCTTTTGCTGAAAATTCATTTTTTTTTTTTAAGATTCTTAATTTTACTTGAAAATTCATCTCTTTTGTTGAAAATTCGGCTATTTTGTTGATAATTATTTTTTTTTTGTTTGGATTAATTTTTAATTAATAGTGTAACTCTTCATCCTTTTTTATAAAGTATGCAACTGTTTCGGTCTAAATTAATCTGGTTTGCTTGAGGATTCAACAATTTGCTAGAAATTTAAACTATTTGGTTGAAAATAAACTATCTTGTCAAAAATTGAAATATTTTTCTGAAATTTTTACTTTTTGGTTGCAAATTACCTTTTTTAATAAAAAATCATATTTATGTGTCGAAAATTCAACCTTTTTGTATAACATTCATTTTTTGCCCTTAAAATTTAATAATATTGTTGAAAAAATTTTGTTGTTGAAAATTTGCGTTTTTTTGGTACAATAATAACCTTCTTGCGGAAAAAATAATCTTTTTGGTCGAAACTTTAATTAGCTTGTTAAAAATTACGATTTTTAAAACATTCACCGCCTTGGTTGAAAATTGAACTATTTCATTTTTAGGAAATTAATCTTCTTGGTTGCAAAATCATCTTTTGAGTGTAAATTATTTTGGTTTCGTTAAGGATTCAAGAATTCGGCAGAAAATAAAAATAATCGATTGAAAATTAACTTTTTTGTTAAGAAATTCTATTTTTGGCTCTAAACTTGAACAGTTTTGTTAAACATTGATGTATTTTGTCGGAAATTCGTGTTTAATTCAATTTTTTTAACCGAGTTAATCTTCTTGCTGGAAAATTCATCTTTTTGTTTAAAAGTTGAATTAGGTTTTTCAAAATTCATATTTTTTGAAATTCATCCCCTTGGTTGAAAACTTATCTATTTCATTTTTAGAAAATTAATTTTCTGAGTGAAAAAATCATCTTTGGGTTGAAATATTTCGTTGATAATTCACTTCTTTTAAGATTCATAGTTTTACTTGAAAAGTCATCTTTTTTATTGAAAAATGTTACTGTTTGGTGAAAATTCATTTTTTTTTTGTTGATAATGAATTCTTTAACTAACAATATAACTGTTCCATTTTTGGTTGAAAATTTATATTTTTGATTGAAAATTGATCTTTTGTAGTTTAAAATTCATATATTTTGTTCAAAATTCGTTTTTTTGGTCCAATATTAATATTCTTATTGGAAATTTCATCCTTTTTGATTAAAAATACAACTGTTTGGGTCTGAATTATTTTGGTTTGGTTGTGGGTTCAACAATTTAGTAGAAAATTAAACTATTCGGTTGAAAATTATCTTTTTTGTTTAAACTCAAAGAGTTTTTATGGAAATTCTACTTTTTGGTAGAAGATTAACTTGTCTGTTGAAAAAAATCATATTTTTGGGTTGAAAATTCAACCATTTTGTAGATAATTCGCGTTTTTGGATTCAAAATTCAACAGTTTCGTTAAAAATTATTGTATTGTGTTGGAAATTCGTGTTTTTTGTTAGAATATTAATTTTCTTGCTGAAATTCATCTTTTTAGTTGAAAATTCAACTATTTGCTTAAAAATTAATATCGTTCGAAAATTCACCGCATTAGTTAAAAATTTAACTACTTAAAAAAAAAATACTCTTCCGGGTTCAAAAATCATCTTTTGGGTTGAACGATTTTGTTGAAAATTAATTTTCTTTTTAGGTTTCATCATTTTAGTTGAAAATTCATCTCTTCTGTGAGAAATTTAACTGCATATTTTGTTGAAAATTAATTTCGTTGTTGTTGAGGATTAAATTTCTCAACTATCAATGTAACTATTTCAGTTTTGGTTAAAAATTGATGTTTTTTCTTCAAACTTTTTTTTCTGAATGAAAATTCATGTATTTTGTTGAAAATTTGCCTCTTATGATCCAAAATTAAACTTTTTGGTTGAAAATGTATCCTTTTCGATTAAATATGCAATTGTCTGGGTCAAAATTAATCTAGTTTCGTTGATGTTCCAACAATTTGGTAGGAAATTAAACTTTCCGGTTCGAAATGAACTTTTTTGTTAAAAATTAAAATATTTTTCTAAAAATGCTACTTTAGTAGTAGTATTTTGTTGCGAATTCGTGTTTTTTGGTAAAACATTAATCTTTTGATGGAAAATTCATCTTTCTGGTTGAAAGTTGAAATAGTTTGTTAAAAACTGATATTTAAAAAAAATTGACCTCGTTAGTTAAAAATACAACTATTTCATTTTTAGAAAATTATTCTTCTGGGTTAAAAAGTCATCTATTGGGCGGAATTTTTTATTGAAAATTCATTTTTTCATGGTCCATAATTTTAGTTGAAAATTCATCTTATTTGTTGAAAGTGTAACTACTCTATTGAAAATTCATTTTTTTCAGATGAGAATCGATATTTTTGACTAGCAATGTAACTTCTCCATTTTGGATTGAAAATTGATTTTTTTTTATTGATGACTGTTTTTTTTTCTATCCTAAAATTCATGAATTTTGTTAGAAATTCGTTTCTTTTAGTCCAAAATTAATCTCCTGGATTAAAATTTTTTGATAAAAATCAAACTATTTTAATGAAAATTTTACTTTTTATTAGAAAATTAATTTTTTGGTTGAAAAATCATATTTTTGAGTTGAAAATTTAACTTTTGGTAAATATTTCGTCAGTTTGTTCTTGAAATACAACAGTTTTGTCGAAAATTGATGTATTTTGTTCGAAATTCGTGTTTTTTGGTAGAACATTAATCTTCTTGCTGCAAGTCATCTTTTTGGTTAATAGTTCAACTATTTTGTTAAAAACTCATATTTTTTCAAGATTCACATGCTAGGTCGAAAATTACACTATTTCATTTCCATAAAATTATTCTTTTGGATTAAAAAATTATCTTTCGGGTTGAACTCTTTTGTTGAATATCTATTTTTCTCAAGATTCATCATTTTAGTTGAAAATTAATCTCTTTGGTTGAAAATGTAACTTTTTTGTTGAAAATTTGTTTTTTTGGTTTGATTAAAAATTTGGTTAAACGTTCAACAAATTATTTGAAAATTCGTTTTATTAGTTAAAGATCCATGTCTTTAGTTGAAAATTTTTGGTTCAAAATTAACTTTATTGTTGAAAAAATTATTTTTCAATTAGAAATACATTTTAAGTCGCAAATTTCAGTCGTCTATCATAAATTTATCTTTTAGAAGTTGAGAGTTCATGTATTTTGTTGAAAAATCTTCGTTTTGGTTAGAAAATTAATCATGGTGAATGATCATATTGAATTCAATGATATTTACATTAATTTTATTTAAAAGAATTAATTTTTCCATTATTACCCTATTTTCTTGAAAATTCACCTTCTTTCTTATATTTCGATATTTCGATATTTTTCGTTTTTTCGATTTTTCGATATTTTGATATTTTTCGATTTTTCGATATTTCGATAGCATTTCCAGCTACGTTACTTTTCGGAGGGGGGGGGGGGGGGGGCTGTCAGACAAAACTGCAGTTATCAGCGAGGTGATACAAGGGGTAAAATGTAGCCTGAAATTGGTAACGCAGATTATAAAAGACTTAATAGTACGTAGCAGTTATGTAACTAAAATGTAACAATAATATTTATACTGTAAAAGTTAAGTAACAAAGGATCAACTGTGATATAATCGAGGTTTGGTAGTTACACAGCTAATATAACACTTACGAAAATACTATGTAACGGTTATGTTGTCAGTAAGTAACAGTTATCTAGATGCATGATAAAAATCAAAAGACTACATAGCTGTATATAAGTTACCTAAAGTCTATGCGAAAGTGTTACTTATATATTACTTAGCAAAAAAATGGTAATATCACTTTTACTGAATTGCAGTTATTTTACTTGTATATATAACATTTGTTTATATACTGCAGAACTTGAGTAACTTCCGTATACTAAATACGTATCTCTTACTCAAGAGTTATGTAACTCCTGTATGAAAATTTGGTATAAACGTTATATAACTGTCATATACTGTCAACGCAACATTTTATATGATAATAAAAAATGTTATTCAACTATTACATTTAAATCTCACAAATAAAATAATATTATTTGTTTGGCATGACATGAGAGATTTTGGTTGTACACTCGTTTAAAATAAATGATCTTTTGTAATCTGATAAATTTTGGATTGAGTGCATTTTAATTGAACATATCGTTAAATTTCCCATTTCGCTCGTATCGTGTAAATACTGGATCACATAGTACGGTGGGTCAATAAAATGCCGAATTTGCCTCTACTCAGGGGAAAGGGCGTCTGTTAATAATTGAATGCAACCCACTTTATAGAGCCTTGTTTTAATCCTATTATTAACTTCAATGTCGATAGAATTTGTGGTCGTCCAATGAAGAAAGTCATTTACCCAAATGATCAAAATTTCAAATGCCACAAAAGCCACAAATAGGAGATATTATTTTTGATCCTATCCAATGTGAGATCAAAAGATAAATCAAATTACTCCAATTACTTAAATTGATATTTGGTTCAATTAATCATATTTTCAAACATTTTTCTAATTTATTTTCTGTATCCGAAGAAAACATTAATAATGTATAAATATCAAATAATATCGGCAGTAAAAGTGTCAGTAGAAAACCCCAACTACAGCCAGACACATATCAGTAAAAGAAATCCTGAGCAGAAAAATCCGACTGAAACACGAGAAAAAATTTCTTTTGCTAAACAAATTGAAATAATAGAATATTATTCAAATATTATGAATATTTGATTAATTTTATTATTATTATTCTTAGCAAAAAAGGGCGCTACCCGCACTCATTGCACGTTTCTTATTTTGATTGCCTATTTATCAAATTAGAATATATGCTTAAATTTTGAAGTACTTATAAATACAATTAACTATCATTAATTGAAATCAATAATAAAATAGTCACATTCGTTTCTAGACAATTCTAATTAATTTTAATTTGAACTTGAACTTTAACTTTAACTTTAACTTCTACTTCATCTTCAGCTAGAGCTTTATCTTTAGTTTAACATTTAGCTTTAATTTTAATTTTATTTTCAATTTTAATCAGATTTCAAGGGAGACAACTGGCTAGAACAACATTTGTTCTTGATAATTTCGAATTGAAACGTTTTAAATTAAAGAAAAATATATTATATGATTATGAACTAAGAACCTTTCTAATTCAAAATATTTTAGGCAATTCTAATTTTCAAAAAGGACAATTTTTGTAATGGGATAACAAGGAATTGAACTTGTATCATTTCTAAATAAGAGCGTTTATAATTGAATGACTTTAAATTGAAAATTTTTTCAACAGGAGCTTTCAAAATTCAAAATCTTCGAACTAAAGTTTTTAAATTCAGACGATTTCATTAAGAAGGAGTAGAAATTGAAAACGAAATTGAATATTCCAAAATAAAAGCTTCTAAAATTATAGAAATTTATTTTTTTATTGAATTAAAAAAAAAATAATTCAACGTAAAAATTGATTAGACAAACTTGTCTAAAATTATTTCACCTTTATTTTCACGGATCACAATGCAAAAATTTTGCAATTGTCAACTTTTACATTCAATAATTTAAAAGGAAACGTTCCAAATAAAAATCAAACCCTTAAGAATTTATATTATTTTAAGGAAATTTAATCGTTTAGAAATTAACAACAGTTTTGAAATTGTCAATTACACTCTTCAAAATTGAACCAATTCAATTTTAGTCAGCTTCAATGTAATATTTATTGTATTGAGCATTATTACGCAATATTACGCATTATTGCGCATTAACACGCTATTTCACGCTATATGACATATTATTACGCATTAATTTGCCTTTAGTTTGAATATTCTAAATAGTTCAGTTTCAATTTTAAACGCACAAAACTTTCTGGTTTCTCAAATTCTGCGACATCGTAGAGTATCAAAATGAAAGACTTGGTAGTTTTACACTTTTAGCTTTATAGAATTTGTAATTCAGCAATTTCAAATTAAATGCTTCCAGAATAAGCTCAAAACAATTTAAAATCAAGAAAGTAATTTCTCAAATTCAACCCTTAAAAATGAGAAAATTGAACAACCAGGCATTGAATATTGATTTTATTTCATTTGAAAAATGTTCCAAAAGTTAAACATTTCAAACTCAGTTAAAATAATTTCTATTGAACAATTGCATAATTTCTTTAATTTTCAATTTTTTTCATTTTCAGAAGTATAATTAAAAATTGCTCATTTCTAAACGATTTAAATTTACTTAAAGTAATTGAAGAAGTTTAAATTTTGCGATTAAAATTGTAATGGTTTTATTTTGAAAAGTATAAATGACAATTTAAAGGTTGTTAAATTCTAAAGGATTAAATTTACCTAAAGTAAAAGAAATTTCTAAGAGTTTGAGTACAAAAAAGTTTCAATATCACAATATTTGGCGACTAAATTTTTTTTTAGTTTTAGATGAAGTTCGTATTTGTTAAGTTTCAAGTTTTCTGAAGTACACATTTTTTCCAATTTCTCATTTGAATTTACTTTCTATTTTCAATTTTTTTTTAGAATAATTCCATTTTTAAGGTTTGGAGTTGAAAATATTCAATTCAGTTTTCAATTTTAAATTGTCAAGTTTAATCATTTCGAATCATTTGAATTATTTAACTTTGAATGGTTTTAATGAGAAATAATACAATTTTCATTCCTGTGAATTTTAAATGATCTGTTTTTGAAAATTAAAACCGGAAAATATTCCATTTTGAACGTTTTGGAATTTCCTTTTTGAAAATTTTAATCTGAAATCATTGAGTTTCGACATTCTTGAATTCAAAATAAAATTGTTGGATTCTGAAGGCTTTGAATTAGAAATGAGACAATTCCAACTTTTGTCAAAATTCAGAAATTTTGGTTTGAAGATTTTGAATTTTGAAAGCGTCTTTAAGAATGTATCCTATGACATAATATGGCGTATTAATGCATAATAATGAAGAGTAATGCATGAAAATGCTCAACAAGCCGTATGAGATGTAATAATGCGTTATAATGTGTTATGTGTCGTTAATGTGCAATAATACGTAATTTTGCGTAATAATGCTCAATACAGCGCATTAATGCGTATTAATGTGTAATATATCGTCATATGGCGTATTAATAGGTAATAAAGTGTAATATACGTATGAATGCGTAATAATGCTCAATAAGGGGTCTTGCATAAATTACGTAACACTTTTTGGGGGGAGGGGCGGGGGGTTAGCTAAGTGTTACATAATGGTGAAAAACTACAGCGAAAAGTCGGAAAAAGCGTTACATGGGGGGGGGGGGGGGGTCAAAATTGTCGGAAAATTGCGTTACGTAATTTATGCACGACCGCTGAAGCATATTAAAATGTGATAATGTGTAATATGGCATAATACGGTTATTAACGAATGAATTTCCCCGCGGCTTCAGTGTGGACAGACTGAATGAATCGTAGATTATTATATAGAATTGTATCTCTAAAGTGAATATATTGTGCATCAACACACTTGCTTATATAATCGCAAAGATACATAAAAATATGCGTTTTTAAAATAAATAATTTATAATATTGAAATAAAAGAAAAGATCTTCATAAATGAAGAAATAAATCATGCATAACATTTTGTGAAATGACCGGTCCATAAAACGGCCTTTTTTACATTCTACGTCGATTCAACCCCTGATCCTCACGCAGAATCTACCCTTTTAAAGATTTAGGGGATGAAGAGTCTAGGGTGGCCTAAGGTGCTTTTGTCCCGGTGTCAAAATAAAAAGCATCGGATAACTCTAAGGGAACGGAGCTCTTCGAAAACCTGGCACGTTTCAGTGTCGGAAGTGTGGTTGGGTAAGGGAGGGTGGTGGGGGAGGGGGATAAAAAATATACTATACGTGTAGCCCCAGGTTTATACAAGGGCAGACAAGATCAATGCTCTCTTCTTCGCGTATTTGAATATAAAAGATTATCGCGCATAAAACTATAATAAAATTCAGTTTCTTTTTTGTAGATAAGTACCCTAAGACGGGGCTAAGCATGACATGGTTTCAGATTTTTCTCAATAAATTACAAAAAGGAATTATAATTAGATGTTGATGCTTCAAAATATATCAATTTTGACTCTTTTTATATCGTGAAATTAGAACATTTACTTCAGCTGAAAGTAACCACACTGAAACCTGGATTCAAGAAAGATAGGCGATGCTCAGTCATGCGTGACTAACAGCAGCGTAGCGATAGAGTGGGCAGTACCCTTAGCGCGTTAGATGCGTCAGGTTGTGTCAGCTGTTAGCATGTGTCCAAATCCAATGCAAATGGTTCACACGGCCCTGAATGCCTGACACAGTACTTAAAACCAGGTCCAAGTGTAGTTATTGCAATCCTATGTGTGTCTGTCTTCACTCCTCAGGGTGGAGCAAAGGTGTCCACTTTCAATAAAAATGTAAAAACCAAATTCTGTAATACTCATTGGCAACATATCATTGATTATAAGTTTCTATTGTTATTTTAAAGTCAATTACACTAATATTATAAGTAAAAGCGGGAAGATCTCAAATTCGGTATGATATAATTTATGACCGTGCCCGACCAGATTCCAAAGATTTGATAGGAATCACAAAAATAATCAAGGTATTTCATGCAATTTTAAAATATTACGCGAGATTTTTTTGGATTTCCTCATGATTAAAAAATAGATCTTTTAAATGTGTTTTTTGCACGTTTTCATCGAGGAAAACTGTCAACGTGCGTTCGAGCATAACTCCTGGAAAACTTCTATGTAACCATATTCACTATACGAACCTTATGTAACATGTATATAACACTAGCCTAACTGTAACTTCAAAAATAAGAAATTATTAGTGTACAATTATCTGATCAGTTGATAACATTGACTTAACATCCATGTAACAGTTACATAACTTAAGTGTTACATTCATGTAACATTCATATAACATTTATATAACAAAGAAATAACGAAGAAAAAATATCATTTACATCTTGAAACTCATCTATATGTAAAGAGAAATGTGTTTTTGCGCATAAGAACTGTGAGAGTAAGTTTGACCATAACTCTGGTAACACTTCTATATAACCATAATTACTGTACAACCGTTATGTAACATGTATATAACACTAGCCTAACTGTAACATCAAAAATAAGAAATTATTAGGCTGCAGTTATCTGATTAGTGAAGAACGCTCATGCAACATCCATGTAATATCGACGTAACTTTCATGTAACATGCAGGTAATATTAAGGTAATATTTAGATAGCATTTACATAGCAAAACAAATTACCTAGTAAAACATCATTTAGACCTCAAAACTCGTCTACACATGAAGAGAAAGGTGTTTTTCGCTTTTCCATCAGGGAAAAACTGTGAAAGTGCGTTTGACCATAACTCTAATGACACTCTTATATAGAAATAATCAGTGCACAACTGTTATGTAACATGCATATAATACCAGCCTAACTGTAACATCAAAAATAAGAAATAATTGGTCTACAGTCATCTTATTAGTAAATAACACTGATGCAGCAACTATGTAACAGATACGTAACTCTAGTTATTGTTGATCTAACATTTATGGAACAAAACAAATAAGTAAGAAAAAGCATGATTTACACCTCGCAACTCGGCTCTAAATGACGAGAAATGTGTTTTTGTGCGTTTTGATTGGGAAAAGACCGTAAAAGTGTGTTTGACCATAACTCTAAAGACACTTCTATATGACCATAATTACTTCACAGCCGTTAGGTAACATTTAAGAACACTAGAGAAACAGTAACATCAGAAATTAGAAATTATTAGCCTACAGTTATTTGATTAGCAAATAGACTTATGCAACATCCATATAACAGTTACGTTGCTTGAACGTAACGTTTATATAATAAGACAAATAAACACGACAAAATATAATTTACACTTCGAAACTCGTCTACACATGGAGTGAAATGTATTTTTGTGCGCTTCAATCAAGAACAAACTGTAAAAGTGTGTTTGACCATAACTCTTAAGATACTTCTATATAAACATAATTACTTCACAACCGTTATGTAATGTTTAATGAGACTAGCCAAACCGTAACATCAAAAATGAGGAATTACTAGCCCACAGCTATCTGATTAGCAATTAACACATATGCAGCATTCATATAACAGTTACGTAGCTTTAATGTAACGTTTATATCATAGAACTAATAAACATGAAAAAATATAATTCACACCTCGAAACTCGTCTACACATGAAGTGGAATGTTTTTTTGTGCGTTTTAATCGGGGAAAGACTGTCAAAGTGTGTTTGACCATAACTCTCAAGACACTTCTATGTAACCATAATTACTTTACAACCGTTATGTAACATTTAATAAGACTGGCCAAATAGTCACATCAAAAAATGAAAATGATCACCCCACAGTTATCCGGTTAGCAAATAACATTTATGCAACATCCATATAACAGTCACGTTGCTTTAATGTAACGTTTAGATAACTAAACAGATGAACATGAAAAATATAAATTACACCTCGCAACTCGGCTACAAATAAAGAGAAATTTGTTTTTGTGCGTTTTAATCAGAAAAAACTGTAAAAGTGTGTTTGACCATAACTCTTAAGACACTTCCGTATAAACATGATTGCTTTAAAACCGTTATGTAACATTTAATAGCACTAGCCGAACAGTAAGATAAAAAATGAGAAATTATCAGCCCACAGTTATCTGATTAGCAAATAACACTTATGCAACATCCATATAACAGTTACGTGGCTTCAATGTAACGTTTATATAACAAAACAGATAAACATGAAGAAATATAATTCACACCTTGAAACTCGTCTACACATGAAGTGGAATGTGTTTTTGTGCGTTTCAATCGGGAACAAACTGTAAAAGTGTGTTTGACCATAACTCTGAAGACACATCTACATAACCATAATTACTTCATAACCGTTATGTAACATTAAATAAGACTGGCCAAACAGTAACATCAAAAATTGAAAATGATCAGCCCACAGTCATCTGTTTAGCAAATAACATTCATGCAACATCCATATAACAGTGACTTTGCTTTAATGTAACGTTTAGATATCGAAACAGATGAACATGAAAAAATATATTTTACACCTCGCAACTCGGCTAAAAATAAAGAGAAATTTGCTTTTGTGCGTTTTAATAGGAAAAAACTGTGAAATTGTGCTTGACCATAACTCTTAAGACACTTCCGTATGAACATGATTACTTTAAATCCGTTATGTAACATTTTATAACACTAGCCGAACAGTAACATAAAAAATGAGAAACTATCAGCCCACAGTAATCTGGTTAGCAAATAACACTTATGCAACATCCATATAACAGTAACGTGGCTTCAATGTAACGTTTATATAACAAAACAGATAAACGTGAAGAAATATAATTCACACCTTGAAACTCGTCTACACATGAAGTGGAATGTGTTTTTGTGCATTTCAATCGGGAACAAACTGTAAAAGTGTGTTTGACCATAACTCTTAAGATACTTCTACATAACCATAATTACTTCATAACCGTTATGTAACATTTAATAAGACTAGCCAAACAGTAACATCAAAAATAAGAAATTATTGGCCTACAGTTATCTGATTAGCAAATAGAATTATGCAACATCCATATAACAGTTATGTTGCTTCAATGTAACGTTTATATAACAAAGCAAATAAACACTAAAAAATATAATTTACACCTCGAAATCCATCCACGCATGAACTGGAATGTGTTTTTGTGCGTTTTAATCGATAAAAAACTGTAAAAGTGTGTTTGACCATAACTCTTAAGACACGTCTATATAACCATAATTACTTTACAACCGTTATTTAACATTTAATAAGACTAGCTGAATAGTAATATCCAAAATTAGAAATTATTAGCTCATAGTTATCTGATGAGCAAATAACATTTATGCAGCATTCCTATAACAGTTACTTAGCTTTAATGTAACGTTTATATCATAGAACTAATAAACATGAAAAAAGAATTCACATCTCGAAACTCGTCTACGCATGGAGTGGAATGTGTTTTTGTGCGTTTTAATCGAGAAAAAAGTGTAAAAGTGTGTTCGACCATAACTCTTGAGACACTTCATATAACCATAATTACTTCACAAACGTTATGTAATATTTAATAAGACTGGCCAAGTAGTAACATCAAAAATTGAGAATGATCAGCCTACAGTTATCTGGTTAGCAAATAACATGTATGCAACATCGATATAACAGTTACGTTCCTTTAATGTAACGTTTGGATAACAAAACAGATGAACATGAAAAATATAAATTACGCCTTGCAGCTCGACTACAAATAAAGTGAAATTTGTTTCTGTGCGTTTTAATCGGAAAAAACTGTAAAAGTGTGTTTGACCATAACTCTTAAGACACTTCTATATAACCATAATTACTTCACAACCTTTATGTAACATTCGATAAGATTGGCCAAATAGTAACATCAAAAATTGAAAATGATCAGCCCACAGTTATCTGGTTAGAAAATAACATTTATTCAACATTCATATAACAGTTACGTAGCTTCAATGTAACGTTTATATAACCAAAACAGATAAACATGAAAAAATATAATTTACACCTCGAAACTCGTCTACACATGGAGTGAAATGTGTTTTTGCGCGTTTTCATCGGGAAAAAACTGGAAAAGTGCGTATGACCATAACTCTTACTTCTATATAACCATAATTACTTCATAACCGTCATGTAACGTTTAATAAGACTAGCCAAACAGTAACATCAAAAATAAGAAATTATTAGCCCACAGTTATCTGATTAGCAAATAACACATATGCAACATCCACATAACAGTTACGTAGCTTTAATGTAACGTTTATATAACAAAACAGATGAACACGAAAAAATATCAATTGCACCTCGAAACACGTCTACACATGAACAGAAATGTATTTTTGCGCGTTTTCATCGGGGAAAAAACTGGAAAAGTGCGTTTGACCTCGTTTCTTTCACATTAATTAAAAACAAACGTCAAGGTAGCATGAGAGGGTACAAGAGGGGGAGGGGTCTCTAAGCAAACACTTACTCAAGCCATCGCTCATCTGGCCTCTCGCTTGGTCCCTTAGTTAGTTTAATACACGTTTACCATACTGCCGACGAGTTTACCTCTCGTACACAGAATTTGTACTCGACTACTAATTGCGTGCAACGCTATACCCATTCTAAACCCCACCCCTTCTACACCCTACCTCCAGCAGCCCCCCTTGACTTTCCTTTCCTGTCTGTCCCTATTTTCCAAGAATATATCTTCACCTCTAGTGAATTTTTAATGAAAACCCGTTTTAACCTCTTCATACACTGACCAGACGTCCTGCATGTTCAATATTTTCTCATAGGACATTCCAGTGTATCATTCACAAGGAGAGACCGGCAATTGTCAATTTAAGTTTCAGTTCATAATTTTTGTAATGAAAGCTCATTACCTGAATATTAATTTGCCAAACCCAAACATACTTTAAATCGACCAGTAGCTAAGGACTTCAGCTTTATAGCAGAAAGGTTGCGCGTTCGATTCTCGCTGCCTGTACTTTTTTATTTTATTTTTCATTTATAAAAATGCTTATACATTTGATTGCCTGCTATCATCTTCAAATATTATGCAAATAATAATGTTTGTAATGCCTTTTTTCACGGAGAAACGGAATTTTTTAAACTTCATCATTTTTTTTTGTAAACACATTTTTTTATAAATGTTATTCATTGGTGTCATAATTTTTACCAATTGTATTTGAAACATTTATAGAAATGAATTTGTTTGCGAAAAACAGGATCAAGTTCAAAAATTCACTTGTTCCGTGAAAGAAAGCTTAATAATTATTATTATTAGCATAATTTCAAAAGATTATTAGAGGAACTCATATTTATAAGCATTTCATTTCACCAATATAACATAATAGAAAAATGTAGGCAGCGAGAATCGAACACGCAACCTTTCAGCTATGAATCCAAAATTCTACTGCATGAGCTACCGGCCGATTTGACTCTAGCTTTGGGAAACAAAATTTCTATTGAGAAATCAATTTTTATTCTACACTATTCCTTAGATTTTGACGTTTTTCAAAAGTTAAATTAGTTAGTTGAATATTCAAATTTTTATTCTTATTTAATTATAATTATATAATATAATAATAATAATTAATAAATATAATAATATAAATATGTAAATAATGATAATAATTAAATTTTATTTTAATATTTATTAAAGTTAAATATTAGTTAGGTAAAAGTTAAATTTCGAAAAGATTAGCGTCTTCCAATTTTTGATAAAAAAAATTGCTTAATTTTTCATTTAGCAACAAAGTTGACGTTTTTTGTAAACTTTTCAGAAGAACCATTTTTTAAGATTTTCAAATTTATCAAAAAAGGTCTTATATCTGTGATAAAACTATCTTTAAATAATTTTCAGTGGATGAGAATAATTTAAACAAAATTGTATGATTTTACAAACAAATTAATGAAGAAAAGTTTTTTTCCGAGATTGACACTGTTTAGTTCATTGAAATTCAGAGTTTTTGTACAAAATAGGAGGAAAATTAATGTTGCATTGTGATCATTGAAAATATATGCACTTTAGCAATTGTTTAAACAATTTTTATGAAAAATTTTACAACCTGGATATTTTTCGAGAAATAGGCTCAATTTTTCTATGAAATCAAGTTATGTCTTTTCTCTGACTCTTCACTATGATGCTTTGTAATTTCAAAAGAATTATTAATTTTTTAAGGAATTTTTATAAAAAATATAGAGTTGGTCTTTTTTTCAATGAACACGCTCAATTTTGTTTACGGAATCAATTACGAATTTTCTATAGGATAACTATTTGCAATGATGCTTTGCAATTTCACATGAATTATTATTGATTCAAACAGTTGTAAAACAAATTCATAATTTGGCTTTTTTCCGTGAATACGAATAAATTTTGTTTTCGCAATCGACTAAGAATGTTTTTCCGATGAGTCTTTGCTATGGGTTTTTTAAAATTGTGAACTATTGTTGATTATTCAAACAATTTTCACGAAGGAATTTAGAATTCGGCTATTTCTCAACGAATACTCTCAATTTTTGTTTATGGAATCGACTAAGAATGTCTTCTTGATAACTCTTTAATATGATACTTTTGTTGTAGATTAACATTATTTAAATAATCATTAGTTGTTGTCAATTATTGAACGATCATAGTAAAGACTAATCGGAAACACATTATCGCAGTCCATTCCGCATATAAAAATTGAAAGCATTCGTTAAAAAGAGCAAAATTCTGAATTTGTTTATAAATATTGTTTAAGTTTTCAACAATTGTTTTCAATTTGCGAGTAATATAAAGAAAAGTCATGGTAAACACAATGTTTGTTGATTTTCTAAAAAATTGAGCCTATTCGTGGAATAATGGCCAAACTATCAGTTTGTCGATTGCGTGAAAAATAGAGCCTATTTGTTTAAATATAGTCAAACTGTGAATTTTTTAATGAAGATTGTTTAAATATTTAATAATTCTTGTGAAATTACAAAGCATCTTAGTGAAGAGTGACCGAACAGACATTCTTAGTTTATTCCCTGAAAAAGTTAAAGCTGCTCCTTGAAAAAAAGTCAAATTCTAAATTTATTTATGAAAACTGTTTGAATAATTAATAATTCTTGTGAATTCGTAAATCTATCATAGCAAAACGTCATCCAAAAGACATTCCTAGTTGATTCCAAAAACAGACGCTTGTTCTTTGAAAAATATCCAAAATGTGAATTTGTTCACGAATATTGTTAATGTTTTTAACAATTGTTTTGAATTTGAAGAGTATTATAGTGGAAAGACATGGTAAAGACATTCTTAGTTGATTTTGTAAAAAGTTGAACCTATTCGATGAAAAAAAAGTTGAACTCTGAATTTCTTCAAGAAAATTGTTTAGATAATTAATAATCATGAACATTACCAATCTTCGAAATTATTCTTGCGCACTGTGAATTATTCCTAGATAGTTTAAGCACATATATAAGACTTTTCTTGAGAAATCTGGATGTCTGAACGGAAATGGTACTTCTGAAAATTTATAAATTTTTAAAAGTTTTTAAAAATTTTTCATGAAAAAACGTCTAAATCTAATGAATAGTTCAGGTTAAAAATTTACTTACCTTCAAAATATTGTTTTGTCACACCGTGCATCTGTGCACGCTCTCGATAATTCTGATTGAATACACTTTTTTCAAGTTTTGAATTATAAAAAATACTAATTCAAAAGTCGCAAATACGAATTATACTCTATTATTCCTATAAATTCAAAATCAAGTGTGTGAAACCTTCTTAAAGATTTGAGGTGTGATACCAAAATAGGTTATGTTCAAACTACCGTCGCGGCTCACCTCGAATTTTTAAAACGACCTTAAGCCTGAAATAATGTAGATAGACAATTTATAAGACATTATTCCGATTCTCCCAAATGGCAAAACTTTGAATCATATTCAAAAAAAGTTATAGCTACAGAAATTCGTGCATAAAGTTAACTCTAACTTCCGAGATTAGCCGCTTATTTCAAGTATCATGAAAAAATCTACAACCTTAGCCAGTTTAGAAGCCTATAGAAGAATAATTACTGGAGAAAATGTTTCTTGGCTTACGGCTAGTAGGATGAGCTGGAAAATTGCCTTTCCTTTGTCTGACACCTTCATTATCGACGTGTTCACTGTACGCAGAACTCATTTGTTTAATTGCTGCGATTAGGACTTGAGCGCTTGCTCGACGAAGCTGGGGGCTTTCGCAAGGTTCATTTAGCTACAAGAGAAATGTGTTACACTATGTAATTCGCAAACATGCATAATGAACATAATGACGACTTGCAGTTGGAAAAAATTCTAACACGTTATGTCACGTGTCGCCTGCTACCCCGACACTTTGGAGCCACACGAATATTCAAAGAATCACGTGATTGTTTCTGAAATAGTTTGTTTTTTCTTCTCAAACTTTAACAAGAACATTATTTTAATCGAAAGCTAATCTCGAGATCGAGTATCGCCAGTAGAAAAAATTCTGTTGAATATAATAAAATTATTAGGCACGAAAATAAATTTTTATAACAGACGCATGGTTTCAGCCCGTTTCAATGCCTGTAAGGGGCTATTCATAAATTACATTACCAATTTTTGGCTACTCATGAAACCCCCCCCCCCC
>CAKNXH010081077.1:2956-28577 GCA_932178445.1 Andricus quercusramuli | reverse complement strand
ACAAAACACCAAAACAATTAACTTGCTGTCCCTAGCGGATCTCGCAAACGGAACCGTTACGCTGCAACCGCGACGCACAATATTGCACGTCGGGCTGCCACACCAAGAATGTCACGATTAATTAATAATTAATTAACGATTCATAACATTATTATCGAGTCTATTATCACTAAAGACATTTCTTGTTATTTTATTTATCCAGGTTGTTACACAACCGAGTACCCGAATGCCGACTTAAATAATTTTGCAATTGAAATAGTTTACTTAGCGTTTATTCCAACAAATAAATATCGACAGTGTGTGCTAAAGGCACACAAAACTTTAAAATACACAAAACACGAAAACAATTTACTTGCTGTCCCTAGCAGATAATTATTAATTAATTAAATTATTAATAATTCTATTAATACTCCTAACATTCCACGTTGTTTTCACGAATCGAAGCAGCATGCTATTATTTTTGTTTACAAAAATAAAAAATTCCAAAATCACAAAAAACAAATATTTTCAATGAAAGAAAAATATCTGCATGATTCTCTAATTTAAATGTTCAAATTCCTTCACAAGAAAGAACTGTACATACAAACAATTTGTCATAATTTTGTCAACATATAGGCAATATTTTTTTAATTTTCAACCCGAAAATATGATTTTCTGGAAAAAGTTTATTTTCTACCAAAAAGTTAAATTTTCATTAAAATAATTTAATTTTTAAATCAAAAATATGAATTTTGAATTTTCTTCTTCCAGAGTTTTTACGTATTTTTTAAAGCAGAAATTCCTCCAAAAGCTTTTTTCCGTATCTTACGCCGTTTGGCTCAAAATTTAAATTTTCGATTTTTTTTCAAAGTATTTTTGAGGAATAAAACCAAAGTATCAAGCCCTATCAAGAAATAGTCGAAGAAAACATTGAACGTCTTTCAAAAAGCTACAACTCTCTTATTAAACTCTTTTACGTCTTCGTTGGGCTTACAATTAGAATTTTCGATGCATAAAACCAAAAAGACAAGTTCTATCAAAAAATGGTGAGGAAAAAAATTGTATATATTTTAGAGAGTTTCAATTCTTTTCTTAAACTTTTTTACACAAAAATAAAATTGTTAACCAAAATGCTAATTTTCTACCAAAAAGTTAAGTTTACATAAAAATAGTTTAATTTTTAACGAAGAAATTAATTTTCAACCGAATAGTTTTATTTTCTAACAAATTGTTGAATACTTAACCAAACCAGATTAATTTTCGACCTAAAAAAACGAATTTTTAACAAAAGATATACATTTTCAGCTAGAAAAAATCAATTTCCAATTTAAAATATCAATTTTCAACGGAAAATGGTCCAGTTACGTTGTTAGTTAAAAAAATTAATTCTCAACAAGAAAAAAACGAATTTGAACAAAATTGTAGCATTTTCATCAAAAGAGATGAATTACCATCTAAAATGATGAATGTCAGAAATAATGAATTTTCAACCAAGGAGGTGAATCTTTAACTTTGAACCAATTAGTTAAATTTTCAACTGAAAAAAAAATTCCGGCCAAAAGATCGATGCTCTATTAAAAAAACGTAAGTTTCGAAGAAAATGCATTAATTTGCAACAAAATTGTCGAATTTTATAGCCGTAAGGACAAAAATTAAATGGATTTTCAACACAAAAATAAATTGTTTTAACAAAAAAGTTTATTTCCTACCAAAGAGTTAAACTTTCATAAAAATAGTTCAATTTTTTACAAAGAAATTAATTTTCTACTGAATATTTTAATTTTCTAACAAATTGTTGAATCCTCAGTCAAACCAGATTGATTTTCTACCAAAAAAGACAAATTGTTAACAAAATACATCAATTTTCATCTAGAAAAGATCAATTTTCAATAAAAAATATAAATATTCAACTGAAAATGGAATAGTTACATCGTTAGTTTAGAAAATTAATTATCAACTAAAAAAAAACGTATTTTCAACAAAATAGTTACATTTTCAACAAAAGAGATGAATTATCAACTAAAATGATAAATCCTGGAAATACTGAATTTTCAACAAAAAAGTTGAACCCAAAAGATTATTTTGTAACCCGGGAGATGAATTTTCTAAAAATTGAATAGTTGCATTTTCAACTAAGGAAGTGAATCTTCAAAAATATGAATTTTTAACAAACTAGTTCAACTTTGAACCAAGTAGTCAAATTTTCAACTAAAAAATCGCACAAATAAAATTTTTCCTCTTTATATTTCTGTCTGAAATTTTCAGGAACTGTTCCTAGGAAATTCGAACTGTTTGTTAAAAACTTCTAAATTGATCGATGAATTTCTCATAGAAATAAGGATGTAATTTTTCATTTTTTTATCTCGTATCCGACACCTAGCTACAAGTTCGCGACTTTTTCACGGATAAATTTTTTCCGTGTAATTAAAACAAAACAATTAATATAGTATTCGAAATTTGAATGTATCAAATAAAATAGAAATGAGATTAACTTCTCGAACGCAACTTTTTCAAGAAATTTCTGGATAGAATCTCTAAAAAATTCTTTCCTAGGATTTTTGATGAGGTCGAATGTGGAGCGAATGGAAGTATAGAAAAGAGGTTCCAATTTCACGAGTCAAAAGGTAGAAGGCGCGAAATATAAAAAGAAAACTGGGCCAACGTCATTTTGTTTGCTTTTTCAAAGTGTAGCACTCTCGAATTCACTTGTGGAAAATAATTGTTTCTTCACGCTGAAGAGTTTGACGGTATCAGTTAAAAAAATTACTTTTAGCTATGATAAGATTTTTAGGGAAATTTAAAATAACTTAGGTTTTATTTTTAAAAATTAAATTTAAGCTTTGAAATTTCAGAACATGTCGAAATAGAATCTGGAAGATTTTAAGATAACTTTTTAAATTTAAATTTTAAACTTTTTAAATTTAGAAGTTTTGGAAATATACAAAAAAATGTAAACTTAAAAATATATAAGCAAATTACAGAATATGAACATTGTTGAAGATTTCGAACAAAAAAACTAGAATTTTGAAAACACGAAATGGTTTTATGTCTTACGAGAATATTTGGAAAAGGGGTTAATATAGATTCCGAAAGATGTTTCAAATTCTCAAAAAAATACGGGAAATTTAAGGTGATTTTTTTAATTTTGCAGAACTTTATTAAACTTTTAGGAAATATTCGAATACATTTAAAAGATATTTAGAAGTTTTGGAAACTTTTCACAGATAATTATAATTTTGGTTAAGAAACTTAAAAAAAATGTAGATTTTTAAAGATTTTCAAATGAAATTTTTAAGTTTTTTCAAAGATTTCGAAAGATTTCTAATTGACAAAAAATATTTTCAAGATTCTTGGGAATATTGAAAGTGATTCATAATTAAAAAAAAAAAGTTTTAGTAGGATATTTAAAAAGATTTTAAAACATTACAACAAATTTCCAACATTGTCAAAAAACAAATCCGGAAGATTTTAAGATAATTTAAGGAATAATTCAAGTTGGTTTGAAAGCTATTCAGAAATTTCGGAAGTTTTGAAAGGAATAAAAATATTTTAAAACCTTGAAAGATTTTCCAAAATTTAGAAAATATTTTCCAAGCGTCAAAAGGACTGAATATTTTTTAAAGTGACTCAAATTTTTCCTGAAATTCGGTAAATTCCCGTAAAATAAAAAAAAAATCGAATTCTCATTTGCCTAAAATTTTTTTCCTTACTGAAAAATCTTTTTTTGTTAAAAATTCACCTTTTTGTTTTGAAAATTCAACTACTTGGTTAAAAATTCAACTACTTGGTTAAAAATTAAACTACTTTCTTACAATTTTACTTGTTTGCTTAGAAATTCATTATTTTGGTTCAAAAATATTTATCTTTCTCTTGATAGAAATGTCACTATTTTGTTGAAAATTCGTCTTTTTTTTGTCGAAAAATCAACAATTTCGTCGAAAAATTATTTTTTTTTTGCTGAAAATTCGTTTTTCCGAATGAATTTGACTGTTTCTGAATTGAAATACAACAATTTGTGGAATGAAATATCAACTATTATATTCTTCGATGAGAATTCATCTTTTACATTTAAAAATTGAACTACTTTGTTAAAAGTTGCACTATTTTGTTAAGAAGTCATTCTATTGGTTGTAGATGATTTTAGTGGAGAATTCATGTATTTGGTTGAAAATTAAATTTTTGGTTAAAAATTCGTTTAAAGTTGAACGACTTTTTTCAAAACTTTGTTTTCTTGAAAATTCGGCTTTTTCGGTAGAAAATTAATCTTCTTGATTGAAAGTCACCCTTTTGTTTAAAAATACGTAATTTTATTTGAAAATTCATCCGTTTTGTTAGAAACGTATTTATTTTTTTGAAAATTTGTCTTTTTCAGTTGAAGATTTCCCTGTTTTTGTATAAAATTCAACTATTTGATTAACAGATAACTTTTTTGTCAAAAATTCATATTCACTGGTTGAAAATTCAACTGTTTTGTGAAAATGGGTCTTTTTGGCTTAAGAACTCAACAATTTGGTTAAAAGATAACCTATTTTGTTGAAAAATCGTCTCTTTTTCATGAATTCTACTTTTTTTATAATAAATTAAAATCTTTTTTGATTATCATATCAACTATTACATTTTTTGTTAACAATTCATCTTTTTTAGTCAAAAAAGTTCAAACATTCTGTTAAAAATTGAACTACTTTCTTGCACATACATTTTTTTATTGAAGATTCATAATTTTGGTGTAAACTTCGTATTTTTTGGTGAAAAAATCTTTCTTTTTGGTTACTTTTTTGACACATTAATGTAACTTTTTGGCTACTTTTCTGAGAGAAGTATGGTTACTATTTTACTATTTTTTAAGCTGGAGCACTTTCGAGCCCTGATATTTTTTTAGAGAATATATTCTATCTTTTTTTAAAGGTTTTAGTTAAAAATGGGTTTTTAAAATTAAAATTCCATGAATCATTACTAATATTAAATTATTTAATATGTCGTTCAGATAATCTTACGTTTCTCATAAACTTGAAGTTTTCAGACTTTTCATTTTTAACGGGGGAAAAAGGGCAGATTAAACTTAGGAAAACCCATAAAATGTCCTGATTTTTGGTAAAAAGACAAAATTAACCTTTTTTTCATAAAATATTCCCGACGATCGCGTTCTATATTTTTTCCCTCCCCTGGCGAAAGTTTCGGATAGGAATTTATTCCTTACCAATCCGAAATCATCCGAATCATTCCGGAAGCTATACATTTCGTTCGATCGAAATCGGTTTAAAATTCATCCGACTCAATCCGATTTAATACCCGTCAACCCGAACAAACTTTTCAATACGAATGAATCCGAACTCGGATCGACCTCAACCAATTTTCAATCCGAATGAATCCAATTTAATCCGATCTCGGATTCATTCCGGTTCGTTCAGATAAAAAGTCGGTTCAGGTCAATCCGAGTTCCGATTGATTTGGATTCTTTTGGATTGAAAATTTGGTTCGGATTGAACCGGATTGAGTCGAATTAATTTTTAACCGATTTGGATCGGACGAAATGTAGAACTTTTTTCGGATTGGTTCGCTAATGGAACTTTTACCATGAAAAAGAACGAATTTCTAACAAAACCGTTGAATTTTTGACATGGAATTTGAATTTAACAAAATAGTTCAATTTTCAACAAAATCATTAAAGTTTCAACCAAATAGTTGAAATTATACTAAATTTTCGCATTTTGAACATATAGGTTTAAAATTTGGTTACATTTTAACTACTCGGTCGACGGTTTAATTATTTTGTTGAAAATTGAACTGTTTTATTGAAAATTTGTTCTTTTTTTAGTTAAAAAATCATTTGTTCAACTGAAAATATAATGATTCAATTTTTGGTTTGAAAACTGATCTTTTTTAGTTGAAAATTTATTTATTTTGATAGAAAATCGGCTTTCCTTTCTTCTTTGTTGAAAATTCATCTTTTGAAGACGATCTTTTTCGATGATAGTTAAATTTTCCAAAAAAAGTTAATTTTCAACCAAGAATGATGACTTTTCTACCATGAAGGTGAATTTTCATACCAAAAGAAGAATTTTCAACTAAATACACGAATTTCCAACCAAATAGTCGAATTTGCGACTAAAAAATATCAATTTTCAATCAATAATAAAATAGTTGAATGTTTAGTTTAAAACATTTATTTTCAACAAAAAAAAAAAGAAAAACAGCAAATACCAACCAGTTCAATCTAAGAAGAAAGACTAATTTTTAACAAAATGGTTGGATCCTCATACAAGTTCATCAATTTTCAGCAAAGAAGAGTAATTTTCAAGAAAATAGTTAAGGTTTCAAACTGAAAAGTCAAATTTTTTAGAAACAGTTAACTTTGAAACTAAAATTTTTTTTTTCAAATGTGAATTTTTTACGAAATAATTTAATTTATGACTGAAAAATATAATTTTAAAACAAAAATAGGAACGTCAAATTTCAATTAATTTTTTTTCTGAAAATAGATCTCCTTTCGCTCCGCTGGGAATCAAACCTCAGAACTTCCGACTGCCAGTCGGGTGCGTTCCTATTAAGCTACTAGAGAGATCGAGAGAAGAAACTTTTTTCAGAAAATATACGTATTATTTTGCCAGGTGGCAAATCAGAATTTTCAAGGAATCTGTATTATCATCAGAGAATAACAGAAGTTTGTCTAGTCTTTTCAGACTAGATGGGCATATTAAATAATGGACATATTAAAATAATTTTTAATCCATATGTCCATCTAGTCTGGAAAAGACGTTAGAAATTTCTGTTATTCTCTAATGATAATATAGATTCCTTGTTAAATTTTAAGTTCTGAAACTAATTTTCAACTAAAGAAAGACGAATTTTCAACCAGTTGAGTTTAAATAAGAAAGGCGAATTTTTAATAAAATAGTTTAATCCTTATTCAAAAGAAAAGATATTCGAACAAAAATGAACTAATTCTATTTTTAGATAAAAAAATTAATTTTTCGTCGAAAGATTAAAAAAATAGTTAAATTTGTAAATAAATGGTTAAATTTTTTAACAAAAATCGAACGTAAAGAATACAAATTTTCTACCAAAAGTGACGAATTTTCAACCAAATTTCGGTCTTATTATGGGGGGTCGAGAGGTTATGTTCTCCTTTTTTCACTTAGGCATCTGGTCACCCTAATTAATCGAAAATGACGCCATTCACTTCTTAATAACTGAAAATTGAAAATGATGAGATTTTTAATCAGAAAAAAATAAAATAAAATGACTCAAGTGTAGATATGTAGGTGAGTTAAGGAAACTGGAAAGAACCAGAACAAAAGAAAAACCTTGCCACTAATTGCGCAATGCTCGAGTGGACTTGCTTCTTCAGCAAAAGTCTTTCTGGCAAATGTAGGTGGCGAAGCAAAACCACGTAAGTGCAAGTCGAGACATTCGTTCTGTCGCAAATTATCCAAGTGGTTAAAGAGTATAGTCGTTCTATATATTCAGTGAAAAACTGCAACTTACTTTTTACAAGCAGTGAGAGCTTCTCGTTAACCAGTCTTCTTATTGCCATAAAACAAAAGTCAACCCTGAAGAAAAGTGTCGCGCCTTCCATCTTAAAAAAATCTCTTCATAATGCTTCGCGAGAGAAGAAATTTAACAAGATAATAATTATAAATTAAACTGGTCTCTGGATTCTTATTTCCTAACATTAAAAATATAAACAATTTAAGAATGTATAATTATTGAAAATGTTTTCTTATCACACTGAAAACAAGGGTTGATAGCAGGGGTTGGAGGGGTCAGTAGAATGAACTTTACGAACTCAGATAACATTAAGTACGTTTTCTGATGATAAATTTCAAAGAATTCTGATTTTTTTCCCCCGTTTTTGGGAAACTTGACATTTTTTCCCTTTTCACGTTTTTCTGCCTAAAAAAAAATATATATTGATAGCAATTCGAACTCGAAAGTTCATCGCCTCACTACCCGATTCGGGTAGTGTTTCTAGGTGGATATTTACTACCAGTGTGGGCTCATCACACCCACGACGGGCCAACAGCATGCAGTATTCCCGAACGGTCACCCATCCAAGTACTAACCGCGCCCAACACTGCTTAACTTCAATGATCTTACGAGAACCGGTGTTTTCAGCGTGGTATCGCCTAAATGCTGACAAAGTTGATAGATACCCAACGACAAAAATCAACTACTCTTTGTTGAAAAGTCTACTATTATATTTTTGGCAGATCATCTCTGGTTGAAAATATGACTGTTATTATTATTCCATATTTAGGACATTAATCTTCTGAATTAAACAATCATCTTTCGGGTTGAACTCTTTTGCTGAAAATTCATTTTTTTTTTTTAAGATTCTTAATTTTACTTGAAAATTCATCTCTTTTGTTGAAAATTCGGCTATTTTGTTGATAATTATTTTTTTTTTGTTTGGATTAATTTTTAATTAATAGTGTAACTCTTCATCCTTTTTTATAAAGTATGCAACTGTTTCGGTCTAAATTAATCTGGTTTGCTTGAGGATTCAACAATTTGCTAGAAATTTAAACTATTTGGTTGAAAATAAACTATCTTGTCAAAAATTGAAATATTTTTCTGAAATTTTTACTTTTTGGTTGCAAATTACCTTTTTTAATAAAAAATCATATTTATGGGTCGAAAATTCAACCTTTTTGTATAACATTCATTTTTTGCCCTTAAAATTTAATAATATTGTTGAAAAAATTTTGTTGTTGAAAATTTGCGTTTTTTTGGTACAATAATAACCTTCTTGCGGAAAAAATAATCTTTTTGGTCGAAACTTTAATTAGCTTGTTAAAAATTACGATTTTTAAAACATTCACCGCCTTGGTTGAAAATTGAACTATTTCATTTTTAGGAAATTAATCTTCTTGGTTGCAAAATCATCTTTTGAGTGTAAATTATTTTGGTTTCGTTAAGGATTCAAGAATTCGGCAGAAAATAAAAATAATCGATTGAAAATTAACTTTTTTGTTAAGAAATTCTATTTTTGGCTCTAAACTTCAACAGTTTTGTTAAACATTGATGTATTTTGTCGGAAATTCGTGTTTAATTCAATTTTTTTAACCGAGTTAATCTTCTTGCTGGAAAATTCATCTTTTTGTTTAAAAGTTGAATTAGGTTTTTCAAAATTCATATTTTTTGAAATTCATCCCCTTGGTTGAAAACTTATCTATTTCATTTTTAGAAAATTAATTTTCTGAGTGAAAAAATCATCTTTGGGTTGAAATATTTCGTTGATAATTCACTTCTTTTAAGATTCATAGTTTTACTTGAAAAGTCATCTTTTTTATTGAAAAATGTTACTGTTTGGTGAAAATTCATTTTTTTTTTTGTTGATAATGAATTCTTTAACTAACAATATAACTGTTCCATTTTTGGTTGAAAATTTATATTTTTGATTGAAAATTGATCTTTTGTAGTTTAAAATTCATATATTTTGTTCAAAATTCGTTTTTTTGGTCCAATATTAATATTCTTATTGGAAATTTCATCCTTTTTGATTAAAAATACAACTGTTTGGGTCTGAATTATTTTGGTTTGGTTGTGGGTTCAACAATTTAGTAGAAAATTAAACTATTCGGTTGAAAATTATCTTTTTTGTTTAAACTCAAAGAGTTTTTATGGAAATTCTACTTTTTGGTAGAAGATTAACTTGTCTGTTGAAAAAAATCATATTTTTGGGTTGAAAATTCAACCATTTTGTAGATAATTCGCGTTTTTGGATTCAAAATTCAACAGTTTCGTTAAAAATTATTGTATTGTGTTGGAAATTCGTGTTTTTTGTTAGAATATTAATTTTCTTGCTGAAATTCATCTTTTTAGTTGAAAATTCAACTATTTGCTTAAAAATTAATATCGTTCGAAAATTCACCGCATTAGTTAAAAATTTAACTACTTAAAAAAAAAATACTCTTCCGGGTTCAAAAATCATCTTTTGGGTTGAACGATTTTGTTGAAAATTAATTTTCTTTTTAGGTTTCATCATTTTAGTTGAAAATTCATCTCTTCTGTGAGAAATTTAACTGCATATTTTGTTGAAAATTAATTTCGTTGTTGTTGAGGATTAAATTTCTCAACTATCAATGTAACTATTTCATTTTTGGTTAAAAATTGATGTTTTTTCTTCAAACTTTTTTTTCTGAATGAAAATTCATGTATTTTGTTGAAAATTTGCCTCTTATGATCCAAAATTAAACTTTTTGGTTGAAAATGTATCCTTTTCGATTAAATATGCAATTGTCTGGGTCAAAATTAATCTAGTTTCGTTGATGTTCCAACAATTTGGTAGGAAATTAAACTTTCCGGTTCGAAATGAACTTTTTTGTTAAAAATTAAAATATTTTTCTAAAAATGCTACTTTAGTAGTAGTATTTTGTTGCGAATTCGTGTTTTTTGGTAAAACATTAATCTTTTGATGGAAAATTCATCTTTCTGGTTGAAAGTTGAAATAGTTTGTTAAAAACTGATATTTAAAAAAAATTGACCTCGTTAGTTAAAAATACAACTATTTCATTTTTAGAAAATTATTCTTCTGGGTTAAAAAGTCATCTATTGGGCGGAATTTTTTATTGAAAATTCATTTTTTCATGGTCCATAATTTTAGTTGAAAATTCATCTTATTTGTTGAAAGTGTAACTACTCTATTGAAAATTCATTTTTTTCAGATGAGAATCGATATTTTTGACTAGCAATGTAACTTCTCCATTTTGGATTGAAAATTGATTTTTTTTTATTGATGACTGTTTTTTTTTCTATCCTAAAATTCATGAATTTTGTTAGAAATTCGTTTCTTTTAGTCCAAAATTAATCTCCTGGATTAAAATTTTTTGATAAAAATCAAACTATTTTAATGAAAATTTTACTTTTCATTAGAAAATTAATTTTTTGGTTGAAAAATCATATTTTTGAGTTGAAAATTTAACTTTTGGTAAATATTTCGTCAGTTTGTTCTTGAAATACAACAGTTTTGTCGAAAATTGATGTATTTTGTTCGAAATTCGTGTTTTTTGGTAGAACATTAATCTTCTTGCTGCAAGTCATCTTTTTGGTTAATAGTTCAACTATTTTGTTAAAAACTCATATTTTTTCAAGATTCACATGCTAGGTCGAAAATTACACTATTTCATTTCCATAAAATTATTCTTTTGGATTAAAAAATTATCTTTCGGGTTGAACTCTTTTGTTGAATATCTATTTTTCTCAAGATTCATCATTTTAGTTGAAAATTAATCTCTTTGGTTGAAAATGTAACTTTTTTGTTGAAAATTTGTTTTTTTGGTTTGATTAAAAATTTGGTTAAACGTTCAACAAATTATTTGAAAATTCGTTTTATTAGTTAAAGATCCATGTCTTTAGTTGAAAATTTTTGGTTCAAAATTAACTTTATTGTTGAAAAAATTATTTTTCAATTAGAAATACATTTTAAGTCGCAAATTTCAGTCGTCTATCATAAATTTATCTTTTAGAAGTTGAGAGTTCATGTATTTTGTTGAAAAATCTTCGTTTTGGTTAGAAAATTAATCATGGTGAATGATCATATTGAATTCAATGATATTTACATTAATTTTATTTAAAAGAATTAATTTTTCCATTATTACCCTATTTTCTTGAAAAATCACCTTCTTTCTTATATTTCGATATTTCGATATTTTTCGTTTTTTCGATTTTTCGATATTTTGATATTTTTCGATTTTTCGATATTTCGATAGCATTTCCAGCTACGTTACTTTTCGGAGGGGGGGGGGGGGGGGGCTGTCAGACAAAACTGCAGTTATCAGCGAGGTGATACAAGGGGTAAAATGTAGCCTGAAATTGGTAACGCAGATTATAAAAGACTTAATAGTACGTAGCAGTTATGTAACTAAAATGTAACAATAATATTTATACTGTAAAAGTTAAGTAACAAAGGATCAACTGTGATATAATCGAGGTTTGGTAGTTACACAGCTAATATAACACTTACGAAAATACTATGTAACGGTTATGTTGTCAGTAAGTAACAGTTATCTAGATGCATGATAAAAATCAAAAGACTACATAGCTGTATATAAGTTACCTAAAGTCTATGCGAAAGTGTTACTTATATATTACTTAGCAAAAAAATGGTAATATCACTTTTACTGAATTGCAGTTATTTTACTTGTATATATAACATTTGTTTATATACTGCAGAACTTGAGTAACTTCCGTATACTAAATACGTATCTCTTACTCAAGAGTTATGTAACTCCTGTATGAAAATTTGGTATAAACGTTATATAACTGTCATATACTGTCAACGCAACATTTTATATGATAATAAAAAATGTTATTCAACTATTACATTTAAATCTCACAAATAAAATAATATTATTTGTTTGGCATGACATGAGAGATTTTGGTTGTACACTCGTTTAAAATAAATGATCTTTTGTAATCTGATAAATTTTGGATTGAGTGCATTTTAATTGAACATATCGTTAAATTTCCCATTTCGCTCGTATCGTGTAAATACTGGATCACATAGTACGGTGGGTCAATAAAATGCCGAATTTGCCTCTACTCAGGGGAAAGGGCGTCTGTTAATAATTGAATGCAACCCACTTTATAGAGCCTTGTTTTAATCCTATTATTAACTTCAATGTCGATAGAATTTGTGGTCGTCCAATGAAGAAAGTCATTTACCCAAATGATCAAAATTTCAAATGCCACAAAAGCCACAAATAGGAGATATTATTTTTGATCCTATCCAATGTGAGATCAAAAGATAAATAAAATTACTCCAATTACTTAAATTGATATTTGGTTCAATTAATCATATTTTCAAACATTTTTCTAATTTATTTTCTGTATCCGAAGAAAACATTAATAATGTATAAATATCAAATAATATCGGCAGTAAAAGTGTCAGTAGAAAACCCCAAATACAGCCAGACACATATCAGTAAAAGAAATCCTGAGCAGAAAAATCCGACTGAAACACGAGAAAAAATTTCTTTTGCTAAACAAATTGAAATAATAGAATATTATTCAAATATTATGAATATTTGATTAATTTTATTATTATTATTCTTAGCATAAAAGGGCGCTACCCGCACTCATTGCACGTTTCTTATTTTGATTGCCTATTTATCAAATTAGAATATATGCTTAAATTTTGAAGTACGAATGAATACAATTAACAGTCATTAATTAAAATCAATAAGAAAATAGTTACATTGGTTTCCAGACAAATCTAATTAATTTTAATTTGAACTTAAACTTTAACTTTAGCTTTAATTTTAATTTTATTCTCAATTTTAATCAGGTTTCAACAAATTTTCAAATTGTGCATCGTGATTTTTAAAATTAATCATTCTAATCTTAAGTGAAATTAATAACTTGAAAATCGAGGGAAACAACTGGCTAGAACATTATTTGTTCTTGATAATTTCGAATTGAAACGTTTTAAATTAAAGAAAAATATATTATATGATTATGAACTAAGAACCTTTCTAATTCAAAATATTTTAGGCAATTCTAATTTTCAAAAAGGACAATTTTTGTAATGGGATAACAAGGGATTGAACTTGTATCATTTCTAAATAAGAGCGTTTATAATTGAATGACTTTAAATTGAAAATTTTTTTAACAGGAGCTTTCAAAATTCAAAATCTTCGAACTAAAGTTTTTAAATTCAGACGATTTCATTAGGAAGGAGTAGAAATTGAAAACGAAATTGAATATTCCAAAATAAAAGCTTCTAAAATTATAGAAATTTATTTTTTTATTGAATTAAAAAAAAAATAATTCAACGTAAAAATTGATTAGACAAACTTGTCTAAAATTATTTCACCTTTATTTTCACGGATCACAATGCAAAAATTTTGCAATTGTCAACTTTTACATTCAATAATTTAAAAGGAAACGTTCCAAATAAAAATCAAACCCTTAAGAATTTATATTATTTTAAGGAAATTTAATCGTTTAGAAATCAACAACAGTTTTCAAATTGTCAATTACACTTTTTAAAATTGAAGTAATTCAATTTAAGTCAGTTTCAATGTAATATTTATTGTATTGAGCATTGTTACGCAATATTACGCATTATTGCGCATTAACAAGCTATTTCACGCCATATGACATATTATTACGCATTAATTTGCCTTTAGTTTGAATATTCTAAATAGTTCAGTTTCAATTTTAAACGCACAAAACTTTCTGGTTTCTCAAATTCTGCGACATCGTAGAGTATCAAAATGAAAGACTTGATAGTTTTACACTTTTAGCTTTATAGAATTTGTAATTCAGCAATTTCAAATTAAATGCTTCCAGAATAAGCTCAAAACAATTTAAAATCAAGAAAGTAATTTCTCAAATTCAACCCTTAAAAATGAGAAAATTGAACAACCAGGCATTGAATATTGATTTTATTTTATTTGAAAAATGTTCCAAAAGTTAAACATTTCAAACTCAGTTAAAATAATTTCTATTGAACAATTGCATAATTTCTTTAATTTTCAATTTTTTTCATTTTCAGAAGTATAATTAAAAATTGCTCATTTCTAAACGATTTAAATTTATTTAAAGTAATTGAAGAAGTTTAAATTTTGCGATTAAAATTGTAATGGTTTTATTTTGAAAAGTATAAATGACAATTTAAAGGTTGTTAAATTCTAAAGGATTAAATTTACCTAAAGTAAAAGAAATTTCTAAGAGTTTGAGTACAAAAAAGTTTCAATATCACAATATTTGGCGACTAAATTTTTTTTTAGTTTTAGATGAAGTTCGTATTTGTTAAGTTTCAAGTTTTCTGAAGTATACATTTTTTCCAATTTCTCATTTGAATTTACTTTCTATTTTCAATTTTTTTTAGAATAATTCCATTTTTAAGGTTTGGAGTTGAAAATTTTTTCATTTTGAACGGTGGAAGAAAAGGTGATTTTTTTTTGATTTTAGAAAAATTTTTCTGATCAATTTTTATGTTAAATCATCATTATTTAATTCAATAAAAATTCAGATATCTGGAATTTCAGAAGCTTCTACTTTGAAATATTCAATTCAGTTTTCAATTTTAAATTGTCAAGTTTAATCATTTCGAATCATTTGAATTATTTAACTTTGAATGGTTTTAATTAGAAATAATACAATTTTCATTCCTGTGAATTTTAAATGATCTGTTTTTGAAAATTAAAACCGGAAAATATTCCATTTTGAACGTTTTGGAATTTCCTTTTTGAAAATTTTAATCTGAAATCATTGAGTTTCGACATTCTTGAATTCAAAATAAAATTGTTGGATTCTGAAGGCTTTGAATTAGAAATGAGACAATTCCAACTTTTGTCAAAATTCAGAAATTTTGGTTTGAAGATTTTGAATTTTGAAAGCGTCTTTAAGAATGTATCCTATGACATAATATGGCGTATTAATGCATAATAGTGAAGAGTAATGCATGAAAATGCTCAACAAGCCGTATGAGATGTAATAATGCGTTATAATGTGTTATGTGTCGTTAATGTGCAATAATACGTAATTTTGCGTAATAATGCTCAATACAGCGCATTAATGCGTATTAATGTGTAATATATCGTCATATGGCGTATTAATAGGTAATAAAGTGTAATATACGTATGAATGCGTAATAATGCTCAATAAGGGGTCTTGCATAAATTACGTAACACTTTTTGGGGGGAGGGGCGGGGGGTTAGCTAAGTGTTACATAATGGTGAAAAACTACAGCGAAAAGTCGGAAAAAGCGTTACATGGGGGGGGGGGGGGGGTCAAAATTGTCGGAAAATTGCGTTACGTAATTTATGCACGACCGCTGAAGCATATTAAAATGTGATAATGTGTAATATGGCATAATACGGTTATTAACGAATGAATTTCCCCGCGGCTTCAGTGTGGACAGACTGAATGAATCGTAGATTATTATATAGAATTGTATCTCTAAAGTGAATATATTGTGCATCAACACACTTGCTTATATAATCGCAAAGATACATAAAAATATGCGTTTTTAAAATAAATAATTTATAATATTGAAATAAAAGAAAAGATCTTCATAAATGAAGAAATAAATCATGCATAACATTTTGTGAAATGACCGGTCCATAAAACGGCCTTTTTTACATTCTACGTCGATTCAACCCCTGATCCTCACGCAGAATCTACCCTTTTAAAGATTTAGGGGATGAAGAGTCTAGGGTGGCCTAAGGTGCTTTTGTCCCGGTGTCAAAATAAAAAGCATCGGATAACTCTAAGGGAACGGAGCTCTTCGAAAACCTGGCACGTTTCAGTGTCGGAAGTGTGGTTGGGTAAGGGAGGGTGGTGGGGGAGGGGGATAAAAAATATACTATACGTGTAGCCCCAGGTTTATACAAGGGCAGACAAGATCAATGCTCTCTTCTTCGCGTATTTGAATATAAAAGATTATCGCGCATAAAACTATAATAAAATTCAGTTTCTTTTTTGTAGATAAGTACCCTAAGACGGGGCTAAGCATGACATGGTTTTAGATTTTTCTCAATAAATTACAAAAAGGAATTATAATTAGATGTTGATGCTTCAAAATATATCAATTTTGACTCTTTTTATATCGTGAAATTAGAACATTTACTTCAGCTGAAAGTAACCACACTGAAACCTGGATTCAAGAAAGATAGGCGATGCTCAGTCATGCGTGACTAACAGCAGCGTAGCGATAGAGTGGGCAGTACCCTTAGCGCGTTAGATGCGTCAGGTTGTGTCAGCTGTTAGCATGTGACCAAATCCAATGCAAGTGGTTCACACGGCCCTGAATGCCTGACACAGTACTTAAAACCAGGTCCAAGTGTAGTTATTGCAATCCTATGTGTGTCTGTCTTCACTCCTCAGGGTGGAGCAAAGGCGTCCACTTTCAATAAAAATGTAAAAACCAAATTCTGTAATACTCATTGGCAACATATCATTGATTATAAGTTTCTATTGTTATTTTAAAGTCAATTACACTAATATGATAAGTAAAAGCGGGAAGATCTCAAATTCGGTATGATATAATTTATGACCGTGCCCGACCAGATTCCAAAGATTTGATAGGAATCACAAAAATAATCAAGGTATTTCATGCAATTTTAAAATATTACGCGAGATTTTTTTGGATTTCCTCATGATTAAAAAATAGATCTTTTAAATGTGTTTTTGCACGTTTTCATCGAGGAAAACTGTCAACGTGCGTTCGAGCATAACTCCTGGAAAACTTCTATGTAACCATATTCACTATACGAACCTTATGTAACATGTATATAACACTAGCCTAACTGTAACTTCAAAAATAAGAAATTATTAGTGTACAATTATCTGATCAGTTGATAACATTGACTTAACATCCATGTAACAGTTACATAACTTAAGTGTTACATTCATGTAACATTCATATAACATTTATATAACAAAGAAATAACGAATAAAAAATATCATTTACATCTTGAAACTCATCTATATGTAAAGAGAAATGTGTTTTTGCGCATAAGAACTGTGAGAGTAAGTTTGACCATAACTCTGGTAACACTTCTATATAACCATAATTACTGTACAACCGTTATGTAACATGTATATAACACTAGCCTAACTGTAACATCAAAAATAAGAAATTATTAGGCTGCAGTTATCTGATTAGTGAAGAACGCTCATGCAACATCCATGTAATATCGACGTAACTTTCATGTAACATGCAGGTAATATTAAGGTAATATTTAGATAGCATTTACATAGCAAAACAAATTACCTAGTAAAACATCATTTAGACCTCAAAACTCGTCTACACATGAAGAGAAAGGTGTTTTTCTCTTTTCCATCAGGGAAAAACTGTGAAAGTGCGTTTGACCATAACTCTAATGACACTCTTATATAGAAATAATCAGTCCACAACTGTTATGTAACATGCATATAATACCAGCCTAACTGTAACATCAAAAATAAGAAATAATTGGTCTACAGTCATCTTATTAGTAAATAACACTGATGCAGCAACTATGTAACAGATACGTAACTCTAGTTATTGTTGATCTAACATTTATGGAACAAAACAAATAAGTAAGAAAAAGCATGATTTACACCTCGCAACTCGGCTCTAAATGACGAGAAATGTGTTTTTGTGCGTTTTGATTGGGAAAAGACCGTAAAAGTGTGTTTGACCATAACTCTAAAGACACTTCTATATGACCATAATTACTTCACAGCCGTTAGGTAACATTTAAGAACACTAGAGAAACAGTAACATCAGAAATTAGAAATTATTAGCCTACAGTTATTTGATTAGCAAATAGACTTATGCAACATCCATATAACAGTTACGTTGCTTGAACGTAACGTTTATATAATAAGACAAATAAACACGACAAAATATAATTTACACTTCGAAACTCGTCTACACATGGAGTGAAATGTATTTTTGTGCGCTTCAATCAAGAACAAACTGTAAAAGTGTGTTTGACCATAACTCTTAAGATACTTCTATATAAACATAATTACTTCACAACCGTTATGTAATGTTTAATGAGACTAGCCAAACCGTAACATCAAAAATGAGGAATTACTAGCCCACAGCTATCTGATTGGCAATTAACACATATGCAGCATTCATATAACAGTTACGTAGCTTTAATGTAACGTTTATATCATAGAACTAATAAACATGAAAAAATATAATTCACACCTCGAAACTCGTCTACACATGAAGTGGAATGTTTTTTTGTGCGTTTTAATCGGGGAAAGACTGTCAAAGTGTGTTTGACCATAACTCTCAAGACACTTCTATGTAACCATAATTACTTTACAACCGTTATGTAACATTTAATAAGACTGGCCAAATAGTCACATCAAAAAATGGAAATGATCACCCCACAGTTATCCGGTTAGCAAATAACATTTATGCAACATCCATATAACAGTCACGTTGCTTTAATGTAACGTTTAGATAACTAAACAGATGAACATGAAAAATATAAATTACACCTCGCAACTCGGCTACAAATAAAGAGAAATTTGTTTTTGTGCGTTTTAATCAGAAAAAACTGTAAAAGTGTGTTTGACCATAACTCTTAAGACACTTCCGTATAAACATGATTGCTTTAAAACCGTTATGTAACATTTAATAGCACTAGCCGAACAGTAAGATAAAAAATGAGAAATTATCAGCCCACAGTTATCTGATTAGCAAATAACACTTATGCAACATCCATATAACAGTTACGTGGCTTCAATGTAACGTTTATATAACAAAACAGATAAACATGAAGAAATATAATTCACACCTTGAAACTCGTCTACACATGAAGTGGAATGTGTTTTTGTGCGTTTCAATCGGGAACAAACTGTAAAAGTGTGTTTGACCATAACTCTGAAGACACATCTACATAACCATAATTACTTCATAACCGTTATGTAACATTAAATAAGACTGGCCAAACAGTAACATCAAAAATTGAAAATGATCAGCCCACAGTCATCTGTTTAGCAAATAACATTCATGCAACATCCATATAACAGTGACTTTGCTTTAATGTAACGTTTAGATATCGAAACAGATGAACATGAAAAAATATATTTTACACCTCGCAACTCGGCTAAAAATAAAGAGAAATTTGCTTTTGTGCGTTTTAATAGGAAAAAACTGTGAAATTGTGCTTGACCATAACTCTTAAGACACTTCCGTATGAACATGATTACTTTAAATCCGTTATGTAACATTTTATAACACTAGCCGAACAGTAACATAAAAAATGAGAAACTATCAGCCCACAGTAATCTGGTTAGCAAATAACACTTATGCAACATCCATATAACAGTAACGTGGCTTCAATGTAACGTTTATATAACAAAACAGATAAACGTGAAGAAATATAATTCACACCTTGAAACTCGTCTACACATGAAGTGGAATGTGTTTTTGTGCATTTCAATCGGGAACAAACTGTAAAAGTGTGTTTGACCATAACTCTTAAGATACTTCTACATAACCATAATTACTTCATAACCGTTATGTAACATTTAATAAGACTAGCCAAACAGTAACATCAAAAATAAGAAATTATTGGCCTACAGTTATCTGATTAGCAAATAGAATTATGCAACATCCATATAACAGTTATGTTGCTTCAATGTAACGTTTATATAACAAAGCAAATAAACACTAAAAAATATAATTTACACCTCGAAATCCATCCACGCATGAACTGGAATGTGTTTTTGTGCGTTTTAATCGATAAAAAACTGTAAAAGTGTGTTTGACCATAACTCTTAAGACACGTCTATATAACCATAATTACTTTACAACCGTTATTTAACATTTAATAAGACTAGCTGAATAGTAATATCCAAAATTAGAAATTATTAGCTCATAGTTATCTGATGAGCAAATAACATTTATGCAGCATTCCTATAACAGTTACTTAGCTTTAATGTAACGTTTATATCATAGAACTAATAAACATGAAAAAAGAATTCACATCTCGAAACTCGTCTACGCATGGAGTGGAATGTGTTTTTGTGCGTTTTAATCGAGAAAAAAGTGTAAAAGTGTGTTCGACCATAACTCTTGAGACACTTCATATAACCATAATTACTTCACAAACGTTATGTAATATTTAATAAGACTGGCCAAGTAGTAACATCAAAAATTGAGAATGATCAGCCTACAGTTATCTGGTTAGCAAATAACATGTATGCAACATCGATATAACAGTTACGTTCCTTTAATGTAACGTTTGGATAACAAAACAGATGAACATGAAAAATATAAATTACGCCTTGCAGCTCGACTACAAATAAAGTCAAATTTGTTTCTGTGCGGTTTAATCGGAAAAAACTGTAAAAGTGTGTTTGACCATAACTCTTAAGACACTTCTATATAACCATAATTACTTCACAACCTTTATGTAACATTCGATAAGATTGGCCAAATAGTAACATCAAAAATTGAAAATGATCAGCCCACAGTTATCTGGTTAGAAAATAACATTTATTCAACATTCATATAACAGTTACGTAGCTTCAATGTAACGTTTATATAACCAAAACAGATAAACATGAAAAAATATAATTTACACCTCGAAACTCGTCTACACATGGAGTGAAATGTGTTTTTGCGCGTTTTCATCGGGAAAAAACTGGAAAAGTGCGTATGACCATAACTCTTACTTCTATATAACCATAATTACTTCATAACCGTCATGTAACGTTTAATAAGACTAGCCAAACAGTAACATCAAAAATAAGAAATTATTAGCCCACAGTTATCTGATTAGCAAATAACACATATGCAACATCCACATAACAGTTACGTAGCTTTAATGTAACGTTTATATAACAAAACAGATGAACACGAAAAAATATCAATTGCACCTCGAAACACGTCTACACATGAACAGAAATGTATTTTTGCGCGTTTTCATCGGGGAAAAAACTGGAAAAGTGCGTTTGACCTCGTTTCTTTCACATTAATTAAAAACAAACGTCAAGGTAGCATGAGAGGGTACAAGAGGGGGAGGGGTCTCTAAGCAAACACTTACTCAAGCCATCGCTCATCTGGCCTCTCGCTTGGTCCCTTAGTTAGTTTAATACACGTTTACCATACTGCCGACGAGTTTACCTCTCGTACACAGAATTTGTACTCGACTACTAATTGCGTGCAACGCTATACCCATTCTAAACCCCACCCCTTCTACACCCTACCTCCAGCAGCCCCCCTTGACTTTCCTTTCCTGTCTGTCCCTATTTTCCAAGAATATATCTTCACCTCTAGTGAATTTTTAATGAAAACCCGTTTTAACCTCTTCATACACTGACCAGACGTCCTGCATGTTCAATATTTTCTCATAGGACATTCCAGTGTATCATTCACAAGGAGAGACCGGCAATTGTCAATTTAAGTTTCAGTTCATAATTTTTGTAATGAAAGCTCATTACCTGAATATTAATTTGCCAAACCCAAACATACTTTAAATCGACCAGTAGCTAAGGACTTCAGCTTTATAGCAGAAAGGTTGCGCGTTCGATTCTCGCTGCCTGTACTTTTTTATTTTATTTTTCATTTATAAAAATGCTTATACATTTGATTGCCTGCTATCATCTTCAAATATTATGCAAATAATAATGTTTGTAATGCCTTTTTTCACGGAGAAACGGAATTTTTTAAACTTCATCATTTTTTTTTGTAAACACATTTTTTTATAAATGTTATTCATTGGTGTCATAATTTTTACCAATTGTATTTGAAACATTTATAGAAATGAATTTGTTTGCGAAAAACAGGATCAAGTTCAAAAATTCACTTGTTCCGTGAAAGAAAGCTTAATAATTATTATTATTAGCATAATTTTAAAAGATTATTAGAGGAACTCATATTTATAAGCATTTCATTTCACCAATATAACATAATAGAAAAATGTAGGCAGCGAGAATCGAACACGCAACCTTTCAGCTATGAATCCAAAATTCTACTGCATGAGCTACCGGCCGATTTGACTCTAGCTTTGGGAAACAAAATTTCTATTGACAAATCAATTTTTATTCTACACTATTCCTTAGATTTTGACGTTTTTCAAAAGTTAAATTAGTTAGTTGAATATTCAAATTTTTATTCTTATTTAATTATAATTATATAATATAATAATAATAATTAATAAATATAATAATATAAATATGTAAATAATGATAATAATTAAATTTTATTTTAATATTTATTAAAGTTAAATATTAGTTAGGTAAAAGTTAAATTTCGAAAAGATTAGCGTCTTCCAATTTTTGATAAAAAAAATTGCTTAATTTTTCATTTAGCAACAAAGTTGACGTTTTTTGTAAACTTTTCAGAAGAACCATTTTTTAAGATTTTCAAATTTATCAAAAAAGGTCTTATATCTGTGATAAAACTATCTTTAAATAATTTTCAGTGGATGAGAATAATTTAAACAAAATTGTATGATTTTACAAACAAATTAATGAAGAAAAGTTTTTTTCCGAGATTGACACTGTTTAGTTCATTGAAATTCAGAGTTTTTGTACAAAATAGGAGGAAAATTAATGTTGCATTGTGATCATTGAAAATATATGCACTTTAGCAATTGTTTAAACAATTTTTATGAAAAATTTTACAACCTGGATATTTTTCGAGAAATAGGCTCAATTTTTCTATGAAATCAAGTTATGTCTTTTCTCTGACTCTTCACTATGATGCTTTGTAATTTCAAAAGAATTATTAATTTTTTAAGGAATTTTTATAAAAAATATAGAGTTGGTCTTTTTTTCAATGAACACGCTCAATTTTGTTTACGGAATCAATTACGAATTTTCTATAGGATAACTATTTGCAATGATGCTTTGCAATTTCACATGAATTATTATTGATTCAAACAGTTGTAAAACAAATTCATAATTTGGCTTTTTTTCCGTGAATACGAATAAATTTTGTTTTCGCAATCGACTAAGAATGTTTTTCCGATGAGTCTTTGCTATGGGTTTTTTAAAATTGTGAACTATTGTTGATTATTCAAACAATTTTCACGAACGAATTTAGAATTCGGCTATTTCTCAACGAATACTCTCAATTTTTGTTTATGGAATCGACTAAGAATGTCTTCTTGATAACTCTTTAATATGATACTTTTGTTGTAGATTAACATTATTTAAATAATCATTAGTTGTTGTCAATTATTGAACGATCATAGTAAAGACTAATCGGAAACACATTATCGCAGTCCATTCCGCATATAAAAATTGAAAGCATTCGTTAAAAAGAGCAAAATTCTGAATTTGTTTATAAATATTGTTTAAGTTTTCAACAATTGTTTTCAATTTGCGAGTAATATAAAGAAAAGTCATGGTAAACACAATGTTTGTTGATTTTCTAAAAAATTGAGCCTATTCGTGGAATAATGGCCAAACTATCAGTTTGTCGATTGCGTGAAAAATAGAGCCTATTTGTTTAAATATAGTCAAACTGTGAATTTTTTAATGAAGATTGTTTAAATATTTAATAATTCTTGTGAAATTACAAAGCATCTTAGTGAAGAGTGACCGAACAGACATTCTTAGTTTATTCCCTGAAAAAGTTAAAGCTGCTCCTTGAAAAAAAGTCAAATTCTAAATTTATTTATGAAAACTGTTTGAATAATTAATAATTCTTGTGAATTCGTAAATCTATCATAGCAAAACGTCATCCAAAAGACATTCCTAGTTGATTCCAAAAACAGACGCTTGTTCTTTGAAAAATATCCAAAATGTGAATTTGTTCACGAATATTGTTAATGTTTTTAACAATGGTTTAGAATTTGAAGATTATTATAGTGGAAAGACATGGTAAAGACATTCTTAGTTGATTTTGTAAAAAGTTGAACCTATTCGATGAAAAAAAAGTTGAACTCTGAATTTCTTCAAGAAAATTGTTTAGATAATTAATAATCATGAACATTACCAATCTTCGAAATTATTCTTGCGCACTGTGAATTATTCCTAGATAGTTTAAGCACATATATAAGACTTTTCTTGAGAAATCTGGATGTCTGAACGGAAATGGTACTTCTGAAAATTTATAAATTTTTAAAAGTTTTTAAAAATTTTTCATGAAAAAACGTCTAAATCTAATGAATAGTTCAGGTTAAAAATTTACTTACCTTCAAAATATTGTTTTGCCACACCGTGCATCTGTGCACGCTCTCGATAATTCTGATTGAATACACTTTTTTCAAGTTTTGAATTATGAAAAATACTAATTCAAAAGTCGCAAATACGAATTATACTCTATTATTCCTATAAATTCAAAATCAAGTGTGTGAAACCTTCTTAAAGATTTGAGGTGTGATACCAAAATAGGTTATGTTCAAACTACCGTCGCGGCTCACCTCGAATTTTTAAAACGACCTTAAGCCTGAAATAATGTAGATAGAAAATTTATAAGACATTATTCTGATTCTCCCAAATGGCAAAGCTTTGAATCATATTTGAAAAAAAGTTATAGCTACAGAAATTCGTGCATAAAGTTAACTCTAACTTCCGAGATTAGCCGCTTATTTCAAGTATCATGAAAAAATCTACAACCTTAGCCAGTTTAGAAGCCTATAGAAGAATAATTACTGGAGAAAATGTTTCTTGGCTTACGGCTAGTAGGATGAGCTGGAAAATTGCCTTTCCTTTGTCTGACACCTTCATTATCGACGTGTTCACTGTACGCAGAACTCATTTGTTTAATTGCTGCGATTAGGACTTGAGCGCTTGCTCGACGAAGCTGGGGGCTTTCGCAAGGTTCATTTAGCTACAAGAGAAATGTGTTACACTATGTAATTCGCAAACATGCATAATGAACATAATGACGACTTGCAGTTGGAAAAAATTCTAACACGTTATGTCACGTGTCGCCTGCTACCCCGACACTTTGGAGCCACACGAATATTCAAAGAATCACGTGATTGTTTCTGAAATAGTTTGTTTTTTCTTCTCAAACTTTAACAAGAACATTATTTTAATCGAAAGCTAATCTCGAGATCGAGTATCGCCAGTAGAAAAAATTCTGTTGAATATAATAAAATTATTAGGCACGAAAATAAATTTTTATAACAGACGCATGGTTTCAGCCCGTTTCAATGCCTGTAAGGGGCTATTCATAAATTACATTACCAATTTTTGGCTACTCATGAAACCCCCCCCCCCC
>CAKNXH010081074.1:17592-36874 GCA_932178445.1 Andricus quercusramuli | reverse complement strand
TGTCCGGGTAATAATAAATAATTTACGGGTGCTTCGATTGCAAGCGGGTTTTAAATTGAAAGTCAAGAAACGCGAGGACTAGGGTTAGAGTGGGGTATGGTAACGGGCTCTCGGCTTTGAATGAAATGTCCTGTAAATTATAATTGAAATGTGAGTTTGATGCCTGTATTTTTTGGTGAGACCTTCACATTATCAGATTACATATGCCATTACTCAAAACCGTTTTTTAACTACGTCATTATTTGATATTTAATTCGTTGGTCTTGCATTTCGGTCATCGTACCCCATACCATGGGGCATGGTGTCCGTCATATTATTACCAGTTTATTTCAAGAATATGAACGCTGTAGAATAAAAAGTTTACAAAATAATAATTCTTGAGGCTATAATGTAACGAAAAAATTACTCAAGACATGATCATTGATCAATACTAAATAAATGTTTTCTTATCAATCAAAGTAGAGTATTTCGCAAAACCTATAAGCTCTTACTCTTTGAAAATTCTGTTCAGCGTACAAATATCTGCAATTTTCTTCAAAAGATAGCTTGTTTACCGACAGGTACCAAAGGCGCGAACATTCAAAACAGGCATTGATCAATAATATTCGGAATCCTATTTGTGGAGTTATTGTTCAACCCATGTAATTAGCACCATCCTGATAAATAACGAGAATTGCTGAAGGCGCGAATTGAAATGGCAAGTTATAATTAGGAATAGAAATAACTTCAAAACAATAACTTTGAACATTTTTAGGTTATAATCTCAAAGTTTACATGCTGGCCTTTTATCTGCCTCGTGATAAAAATTATCTGCCGTCGGACAATTGTAGTTTTCAATTGTTTGCAGTGTCTAAGGAAGTTAATACCGCGATTGCACATGAATCAATAGCCTAATTTTAATCTCGATTTTTTTTTACAACGCAAGGTCAGTAACTAATACCTCGACTACCAGCACTTAAAATCCCATTTTTCACTTCCATTTTTGTCCGTAAAGAACCACCCCAATATTCTGAAAATGATATCCGGAGTATATATGAAGGTGTTAAAGAGCTAATTTTGCCTTCTGTTCTGTCCAGCATAAGTCGTAACCCCGTTTCCCATCTTGGCAGTAAAGTTTTTCTTGGCAGGTTGTAATATACGACAAACACGACGTTAGTTCTCGCCGATGCGAGCGATTTGTTATTTACAGCCCTTCCTTCGAGTTCTCGTTAAACTTGCTCTGACTAGCTCACTACACTTGTACTTGTATAATGTACACCGACCGATAGTACCCAAGAGAGGATGATAAACAGGATATACCTTACCTTTCTTTCCTGATTTTAATCTCGAAGGGTAATTACAAACTGGAAAATAGCTGGTGCTCGGAGAAAAATGGATGGTCATACTTAACATCTAGATATTTAGGGTTAATATATAATCTTTAACTATACGACAGCCATCGAGATGTTAAATATTAGTTTCTGTGGATATTAAAAAATATATTGCCACAAACGTTTTTCTGGAGAGGAAACGTCATTATCTAAACAAATTACAGCATTTAGATGTTAAATATTAGTTTCTGTGGATATTGAAAAATATATTGCCACAAAAGTTTTTCTGGAGAGGAAACATCATTATCTGAACAACTTACAGCATTATTCTGATCATCCTGGGACCGATTTTTTTCCTCCGAGATACCGCACATTAACTATTTCAGTTCCACAATGCATTGTGGCACATTGTAAGGCAAAGAGAACTGAAATGGTTCATGTGCGATAACTCGGAGGAAAAAAATCGGTTCGGGATGATCAAAAGTTGAAATAGAAGATAAAAATGTGTGCTAAACGATGGCTTTAGCAGTTTTCAGATCAAAATTGCTGATCGTGTTATATTGCCTCAAATATGGCTAAAATAACAATTTTTGCACATTTAGGTTAGGATATCTCAAAAACCTGACATATAGGAAAAATTTAGACAGCGAATTCGTTTTTAGGACACCAAAATCCTTCAGGGTCACATGGTCCGGTCTTTGGGTTTAAATTTTGTCGGCCTGTGTAATCATTATTTATGGACACAAAACATTGACTAAGTAACATTTTTAATATAGAATCTTTCATGAATGGAAAAAATCAATTTTATATTTCTTAAATTTTAGTTTATTATTCCCAGGAATCCCACACCCTAATTTACTTTAAAAAAAAAAAAAAGTTACCCATTTCCACCGAAAAAGTGACTAATGTGTATTAATAATGTGACTAATGTAACTATCGTAAAGTATGAAAAAATTAATTGAAATCAGTGTGTTTGAAATGAGTTCAGAAAAATTTAATGGAATTCAAAAGATGTTGAAGAAATGTCTAAGAATTCAGAAAGTTTTAAATACTTCAGGATGAATGAAATAAAAAAATAATTTTGTGTGAATTTAGAAGAATTCAAGTGAATTAAAAAAAATTCAAGATAACTCCAAAGAATTTTAAACAGTTCAGGATAAATTAATATAAGGATTAGGGCGAATTTCTAATGAACCAGAAAAAAAAAATTTAACTCTTCAAATCTTTGAAAGCTCTTAAAAATTCTTTGCAATTTTTGAAAATACCATTGCATATTTGAAATTCTTAAAAATCTCTTTCAATTATTGAAATCCGTTTAAAATCCCTTTGAAAATTTAAAAATACCCTAAAATATTAAAAATTCTTTCCTTAGAATCTTTGAAAATAATAATAATAATGATTGAAATAAATTGAAATGAATTGAAATCTCCTTGGAATATTTAAAAAAAATTATAAAATCTTCGAAATCCATTGAGACCACTTCAAATTAATGAGTCTTTTAAAGACACCAAAAACTATTTCAAATCCTTAAAAATCTTTCGAAATCCTTGAAAATTTGTTAAGTCTCTTAAAAATTTCAGGGAATTAAAAGAAAACCCTAAAATCTTTGTAAAATTTTGGAGACCCTTCAAATTATTGAAATCAAATAAAAATTCATTGAAATCTTTCAAAATATCCAAAAATCATTCGAATCCCTTTAAATCATTGGAAATTCACTGAAATATTAGAAAATCTTGGAAAATACCTGATTATCCCTCAAATTTGGTAAATATATTCTTGAAAATCCACTAAAAAATGGTAAAATCCTGTGAAATTACATGAAATTTTATGATATTTCCTGAAATCCTGGAATCAAATTCATACATTTTTATTTCATTTAAATTTAAAAGAATTTAAATGAATTGGAAAAATGGAAAAAATTGCATTCAAAAATATGAAAAAATTCATTGAATTCAGTAAGTTTGAAATGAGTTAAGAAAAATTCAATGGAATTAATAACAATTTTAAATCAAATTTTTCAATTTAATTAAAATTGTTTGTTTATAAATACCTTGAGCTTTTAAAATAGACAGAAAAAAATTCTGACAAACTTACAGAATTTTCAGTTAAAATTAGGTACATCATAGATTTTCTGTATAGATTACCGAATTTTCTGCAAGCTTACAGAATTTTCAGTCATTTTCTAAATTTACGGATATTTTCTGTAAAATTTATAGACTTTTTAATTAGATTTTACAACTTAAAGATGTCAATTTGACACAAAAGTTCAGAAATTTACGCGTAGATACATAAAATAACTGAAAATAACTGAAAATTCTGTAGGTTTAGCATAATTTTTCTGTGAAAATCATTGAAATACTTAGAAATCTTATAAAAATCCATTGGAATTTTTTAAGATATCCTAAAACCTTACAAGTCATATAAAATCATTCCATACCTTCCGAAATTCTACAGAACTTTTTAAAATCCCATGCAAATTTTGTTAAATTTCTTAAAATCATTCAAAAACTGGGAAATTCCTTGAAAAATTCACAATCTCTTGAAAATTACTTGGAACCTTTTAAAATACCCAAAGATATTTCAAATCTTTCAAAAACTCTTTAAAAATCCTTGGAAGTTGGAGAAATACCCTCACTTCTTTCAAATCCTTGGAAATCAGTACAAATTATTGAAGTCTATTAAAAATTTCTTGAAATCAATTTTAAATGCTCTAATATTTCAAATCCTTTGAAACCCCTTGAATTTGTTGAAGTTATTGAACATTCTTTGAAGTTTTATAAAATACCCTAAAACCATTTAAATCCTTTGAAATTCCTTCAAATTATTGGAATATGGAATCTTTTAAAATACTAAAAAAAAATCAAAAGACAAAAGACTAAAGTGATCTTTTCATTTCAAAAAGTGACTAAAAGTGATTGTTTAGCTCTAATTATTCTTGACTGTTACTTGAAGTTCTTCTGACAGAAATTCCCTGACTTTTGCAACTTTTTTCAAAATCCCTGACATTCCCTTGATTTCAAGGTTTTCTCTGACCTGCAGCCACCCTGCAAGACTTTTAATTTGAAATTTTCCAATTTTTCCTTTCTTGTGAACTTTAAAAATTGAAAACAGAATTTTTAAAGAGAAGATACATAGAAAGTATATCAAAGATACTTTTCTTTGTGCGCCCATATTGAATCAGAGTATAAGGATTTACGCCCTCATCTTCGCCCCAAAAGGACAGATTCTGGTCCTTTTTAGCCTTCACATTCGTGCATTGTTTACGCGTGAATAGTCCGTGTACAAAGGATGCAATATGAGCGCATTCCTGAAGCGCGAAGCACACCCGACATCTGAAGAGCTGAGGGTGCATATTTTAATCCAGAGGTGAAAACTACGAAGAAGTCTCAAAACGTTTCCAGACACTACTTCAATCTTTATTCTCAAGCAGGGTGGCCGCAAAACGGAACTTTTCGAAATTCCCTAACAATAATATTCAAAGGCCAGCATTTTATTCTTAATATTCTTCAATATAGAATCTTTTTAAAAACTGAATAAGAAATTTTAACATTAAAATTTAAGAATTCGGAATGTATTCATTTTTTTTTTATAAAAAAAAAAAAATTTCAATCCCAAATGACAAAATTTCGACAAAACAGTTGAACTTTCGACCAAAGAAGATGAATTTTCAACAACAAAATATGAATTTTCTATCCAAAATGATGACATTTTTAGAAGACAGTTGATTTTTCAACAAAAATATAAATTCTCAACAAAAATGTAATATTTTTTATGTTTTTTTAAACGAAAAAATTATAATTAAAAAAAATAAATGTAATAAAATTATAATATCAATCAATAAATAGTAGTAATAAAATAAAAAACTAGAAAAAAACAATCAACATCAAATTATTTCAAAAATATAATAGTTCATATTTGAACCAAAAAATTCGTGATTGTGAATTCTCTTTTGTTAAAGCTCTTTCGGCTTTAACGAACACATTCTCATCACCTATCTCGTGCTTCGCTCTCGATTTTGTCCAAAAATCTGAACTTTTCTACATTATGTTCAACACTTTTATATCAAATGTATATTACATTATTTTATTTATATACCTCGGCCTGGAGTTGCTTATTCAGATATTGGAAAATAAAATACAAGTTTTATTTATCATGATTAATTTATTATTTCTTCCTTATTTTGCATTAAATTTTTTTTCAGCTACCCTGGAAAATGTATCATTGCAATAAATTTTTATTATAACAATTCATAACATGCATTGATATTGAAACATACGTATTTTCATTGTCTTGTTTTTATGACTAAAAAAAGTGCGCATACTATAAATAAACAATTTTGTTATAAAACATTGGATTGAAACTTGTGTCGTTTTTCCATAAATTTAATTATTTTAATTTCAATGTTATTTTCCACGTTTTAAACTGAAAATACGCATCCTAGCGTAAAGTGGTTTTAAGAAAATTTTTAGATATACTTTAGGCGAAAAATTTTGTTAAATAAAATGTTACTGTAGCTTGTGCCCTTTTTCTAAAAAGGTAATTTTTTTGTTTTTAATATATTTTTATAACAAGAGTTTATAACAAATATAGATCTTTTTTGGTTGTACAACTTTTGTGTTTTCATTTTTTTTTCGTCGTCTCTTATGTCGTTTTTCCAAAAGTTTAATTTTTTTATTTTTAATCTTGTTTTTTACGATTGAAAGAAAATCTACTTGTTCTATCTAGAAATTATCAATAACAAATTTGTATATCCTTTTTGGGTGAACAGCTTTTGTTTATTAATTTTTTTCGTACGTTGTGTCGTTTTCAAAAAAAATTAATTTTTTTATTTTTAATGTTATTTTTTACGATTGACACAAAAACTATGCGTCCTATCAAAAAATTATTCGTGAAAATTGTATAGCTCTTTTTTGGATGAGCAACTTTTGTCAATCCACTTTTCTATAGTTTTTGTCGTTTGTCCAAAAATTAAATTTTTTAATTTTTAATGTTGCCTTTAATTTTCTTATTTTCAATCAAAGAGATGAATTTTTAACCAAAAGGATAATTTTTCAACCAAGAAGTTTAATTTTCTACCAAAAAAAGATTAATTTTTAATAAAATTTTTTAAATTATCGAACAAATATTTGAAATTTTGAAGGAATTTTCAACCTAATAGATAACTTTTCACCCAAAGAAATTAATTTTCAACCAACTGTCCTAATTTCATATAAAAAAAATGTAATTTTCAACCAAATAGAGGATTTTTTAAACAGATAATTAAAGTTTAAACTGAAGAAGATACACTTTCAATCAAACATGAAATAATTAAATTTTCAATTGAAAAAATTAATTTTAACCAGAAAATTTTTTTAACAAAATAGTTAAATTTAGAAAAATAGGATTTTCAACTAAAATGATGAATCATCAACCAAAAAGAGTAACTTTCTACTAAGCAGTTGAAGTTTCAACCAAAAAAGATGAATTTTCAAATAAAATATAATAGTTGATATTTCAACAAAAAAAAGATTTTAATTTTATTTTAAAACAGAATTTTTGATTTTTCATTATTTTTTGTGCGGTCAAAATTTGAATTTTCGATTTTTCAAGAAAATTCAAAAAGTTGTTACGATAATCTTTTGTTTTTTGGAATTTTGTAAATACATACATTTTTAACCTAATAGTTGAATTTTCGACTAAAAAAGATCAATTATCAACAAAAAATGTAAAAGTTATATTTTCATCTATAAAAATAATTTTAAACACAAAAAAAAACGAATTTTCAACATAATAGATAAATTTTTAACAACAGAGTTTATTTTTTCAACTAAAATTATGAATCTGCAAAAAAATGAATTTTTAATAAAGTAGTTCGGTTTTTTAACTAATTAGTTGAAGTTTTAACAAAAATAAATCCATTTTTCACTCAAGAAGACAAATCTTTAACAAAACAGTTCGGTAAATTTTCAAATAAAATGATTAATCGAAAACAAAAAAGATGAAATTTCTACCAAATCAGCTGAATTTCTTAACTGAAAAGGGCAAAATAATTATCAATTCATTTTTTTATAATATACTTAGTTCAATAAACTATTATTAATATTTCAGAAAGATCCGACGATAAATTTTTTTCAAACAAAATTTGCAATAAAAAATATAATCGTCAGGATGAAGTAACTAAAAAAAAAGAAATATAAGGAAAATAAATTACTAAGGGTGGCCGCAAAAATTTATATTCAAAATTGCCTAAGTTTTCCCTGACCATTTTTTTATTTTCCCTGATCATTAACATTCAAAGACCAGAATCTTAATCTCGCGAAATTTTTAATATCGAATTTTTTATAAAGGGAATAAAATAATTCGAAATTAAAATTTAAAACTGTCAAAAATTATTAAAAATCCTTGGATTTCCCCTGACTTACGGCCATCCTGTCAAGAGAAAATGGACTTCAACATATTTCATTATTTCCACAATCTTAAAAATCAAGTTTTCGAAATCCAGTCGAAATTTTTAATAAATCTTGCATTTTTTTTATCTCTACGGTCTTTCGAAGATTGTTCAAATTTAGTATAGCTATTTCTTTCTGAGAATTGAAAAGTATTTTAAGCTTCACGTGCGCATGATTTCAATTTTAAAATCAGAGTCATCGTTTTATTCAATCTTTACCCGAAACGCGATTGTTGGTTTAGCATAAACAATTTTTCGCCCAGTTCCCCAGATAAATAATTAAATAAACGACGCGCAAGAGAAAGGGGAAAAGACGAGTCATTCTTTGCAGATTCTTGCATCCATCAGATCAACTATTTCTTGGGATCGATCCGCGAATTCCACGTTGCTTGACTCATCTTCTGACTCAGAGTGCGACTACCTTTATCATCTTGAAGAAAGGATCATAGATCCAGAGTCTGTTATCCTCTTGTAAGAAATGTTTTGAAAAACTTCGCGAAAATAGAAGCTTTTAAAAAAAATCACCATAAAACATATATTTATTCTAAAAGTTAATAAAAATTAATTAAAATGTTATTTAAAAACCTTGCTCGACAATTCTACGAGTTTTGCAACATTTCTAGAATACTATACTCATGTTTGAATTAAACAAATTCTTTCTTTGATAATTATAGGGCCGAACAAATATTTGATTGATTAAAACAAATACTTGATTCAAAAGAAATTTATTTGATTCAAAAAAACATTTTTCTGAGTGTATAAGTCTTGCAACATTTTTAGTATACTACACTCAGAAAAAGGTTTGCTTGAATCAAACAAATTTTATCTTTGATATAGGGCCAAAGAAATATTTGATTGATTGAAACAAATATTTGCTTGATTTACACAAAACTTATTTCATTCATACACACCATTGTTTCATTCAAATAAATTTCATTACACAAATTCTAGCTTCGATATAGGGTCAAACAAATGTTTTTTGGATTCAAACAAAAAATTTTCTGAGTGCACGAGTTTTGAAACATTTTTGGAATACTATACTCAGAAAAATGTTTGTTTGAATGAAAAAAATGGTTTCTTTACTAAAGGGTCAAACAAATATTTCACTGATTGAAACAAATATTTGATTGATTTAAACAAAACTTGCTTGATTCAAACAAAACATATTTGAATCAAACAAAACTTATTTGATTCAAATACATCATTGTTTAATACAAACTTTATCAAAAAAATTTTAGCTTCGATATAGGGTCAAGCAAATGTTTGTTTAATTCAAACAAACATTTTTCTGAGTATGTTAGTAATATTTTTATTCTTACATAGCCATGGGTGCGGTAATTAAATTCAGCTTCGGGAAACACTCACCTAAAACAAATAAGAAAACAGTCGATTAAATAATGATATAATGAATCAAAGAGAAGACAAGGATATAATTATAATTTGCAATTAAAAACAATGATTCCATGTGATTGCAACAAAAAGCTATTGTCTGATTTCATTTTAAAATTCTAAAGAGCATTTAAAAGTTGAACAGCTTTAAACGGCGTGTTTCAAAATTGGAAATAAAAAAACATTCAACATTAAATAATCTTCAATTGGAAGTCTTTGGAATTGAAATTTTTAGACAATGCCTTTTAAATATTAAAGTAAAATTAAATATTTCAAATGCCATTTATTAAAAATGGCTTCATTTTTCTTGGTTGAAGATTCATAATTTTAGTTTAAAATTCTACTATTTGGTTATAAATTCAATTTTTTGTTGAAAATTCATATTTTCGGGTTGAAAATTCATATTTTTTCTTGAAAAGTCAACTATTTGGTTGAAAATTAAACTATTTATTTTCAAATTTGACAATTTGGTTTAAAACTAACTTTTTTGTTGGAAAATTATATTTTCAGATTGAAAATTCAACTGTTTTGTAGACAGTTTGTCTTTTTGGCTTCAAAATTAAACAATTTGGTTTTTAAGATTCACCTCTTTGGTTGAACATTTAAATCTTTTGTAAGAAACACGTTTGTTTATTGGTTAAAAATTATTCTTTTATCTAACAATTTAACTATTCCATTGTTGGTAGGAAATTCATCTCTTATAAGTTGAAAATTCAACTATTTTCTAGAACATTGATGTATTTTGTTGAAAATTGATGTATTTTTTGAGAATTCGTCTTTCTGTAGAAAATTTTTCTTCTTGGTTTAAAAATTATTCATTTTTGATTAAAAATTAAACTATTTTTATGAAAATTTAATAATATTGTTGAAAATTTGTCCTTTTGAATCGAAACTTCATCTTTGATGGCAGAAAAGTCATATTTCTTGGTTGAAAATTAACTTTATTGTTGAAAATTCAACTATTTGGTTAAAAGTTCAGATATTGCATTAAAAGTTCGTCTCTTTTCTTTGAAAGTTCAACTATTTGATTGTAAATTCAGCTGTTGGATTAAAATTAAATTTTTTTGTAGAAATATCGTCTTTATGGGTTTAAAAATTGATCTATTTTGGTGGAAAATCTTTTTAGGTAAAAAAATTCAACCATTTTGATGAAAATTTAATCATATTGTTGAAAATTTGTCCTTTTGAATCGAAAATTCGTCTCTTATGGCAGAAAAGTCATATTTCTTGGCTGAAAATTAACTTTATTGTTGGAAATTCAACTTTCTTCTAACAAATTCGTCTTTTTGGCTTAAAAATTTAACTACTTGGTGAAAAGTTCATTTGGTTTAAAGTTCGTCTCTTGTTTGAAAGTTCAACTATTTGGCTGTACATTCAACGTTTTGGTAAAAATAGAAATTTGTGTAGAAATATCGTCTTTTTGGGTTTGAAAATTGATCTATTTTTGTACAAAATATTTTTTGGTGAATTATTCAACTATTTTGCTGAAAACAAAATAGTTTTGACTTAAAATCTTAGAAATTTAAAGCGTTTATTATTGAATTCAATAGTAATTTTAGTTTCAATAATTTATTTCCTTATTATATTCACCTATTTTCGTGAAAATTACCCAGCCCTTAAATGTTCGAGAGAAACTTGACGCAAAACCTAAAAATATTTCTTTAATTGTAAATTATTTTCAAAATTAAAAATTTTGGGTATTTATAATTTACCTAAAGTAATATTATTTTATTTCAAAAGAAGAGTTTTGAGTATCCAAAATTTAACTGTTACCACAAAAAACTGTTACGAATTGATACAAAAAATGTCGATAAAATAATTCAACAACAACAAAAAATTGGAACCTGGGAAATGTTAAATGCGTACTACTAACAACCAAAGCAACGAAAAAATTAAAACCGCGATAACTTTGAAAATGAAATTTTTTCTTTCTCTTTTCTCGGGTCGTAAGAAGTATAAAACGAAGAGTAAATTGAAAACAAATTGGCGAGACGAATGTATAGTTTTTGCGAGACCATCATGAAATCTCCCGTTATCAAGAATTATTTCTAATAGAGTGCTATTTATCTTCAATTATCATAAGTAAATATTATACTTTCTCACAATAAAATATTCTATTTCGAATTAAGTGAATTGTTTTCCATGCAAATTATTTATTCAAGCGACTCGCGTCGGGACTCACAGGCAATCAGCCAATACAAAAAGGGCTCGTGCGCTCGTCCCCGCTGATCTCCAGAGGTCAATCACCACATCCGGCTTTAATTAATATTGTTCGCGGTCTTTTTAAGAACCCATATCCTGCCTTCAAGAGCAGACAATGGAGACCCACGATAATTGATTTTCGTTTATCAAATCCAAAGAGACAAAAATTTCTTCTTTTTTTTAAATAAAAAAAAAGTTTTTCGTTATTATTTGATGCAGGCCTCGGACTCATTTGAAAAAATCAAAATAGTGTCAATTATAGCATACATTTTTTTGCATGCAATTTTTTTTAATATTGCATTGAGGGGTTAATGATTTTTGTAATCGAATCAACTGAAATCTGTTGAAATCCCTAAAAAATCTTTAAATCCCTTGAAATCTAATCATTTCTTTTCAAATCCTAAGAATCCCTTAAATCTGGTGAAATTACTCGAAATCCCTAGAAATCCTTGAAATTCCATTTCATTTATTCCGTAAATTTCTTTAGAAATTTGTTGAAATCCCTTTGAAATCTGTCAAAAATTGATAAGCTTTTATAATTTTTAAAAATTTTCTGAAATACTACGAAATTCTTTGAAACCCCTTCAAAATGTTAAAATCTTATTAAATTCATTGGAATATTTTAAAATGTCATAAACTCTTTAAAAATCTTCAATATACATTTAAATTTATTGACTTTATTCATTTAAAATCATAGAGAAAAATGTCTAGAAATCTGTCATATCTTTCATGATTGATATCTTTGAAATCATCTGAAATCCCATAAAATCCTTCGAAATTTTTTCTATTTTCTGAAATGCCTGGAAATCTTTTAAAATACCCTAAAAACTTTGAAAATCCTTGAAAACCCTAAAACCGTAGAAATCTTGAGAAGTCCATTGAAATTTCATTTCAATTATTCCCTAAAGTTCTCTAGAAATCCCTTGAAATCTTGTAAATATTACCGATACCCTGGAAACCCTTGTATAATTTTCTGAAATCCTACGAAATTTTTTGAAAACACTTCAAAAATTGTTAATCTTATTAAATTAATTGGAATCTATTTAAATACCATACACTCTTTAAAAACTTTTTAAATACCTTGTAAAAAATAAATAAAATTACAAAATGATTGATAAAAATAAAATAAATGAAATTAAATTCCTTCTAATCCCTGAAATCCGTAGAAATCCATAAAAGCCTCTTGAAATTTCATTAATTTATTCCCAAAAGTTTTCTGAAAATCCCTGGAAATATTTTCTGAAATTCCTTAAAATCTTTTAAAATACTCTATAAAAGCTTTGAAATCCGTTGGCATTCCTTAAAAACACCTTGAATTCTTCGAAAATTCCCTGAAATTTCTGGAAAACTCTCTGATTTTTTTAAATCCCTTGAAATCTATAGAAATTTTTATAATATTAACCTCATTACGAAAGCTTTTAATTTCTTTTGAAATCCTATAAATCTCTCTCAAATATCGTAAAATTCCTTAAAATCAGATAAAACTTTGTTAATACCGTGGAAATTTCTTGAAATCTTTGATTTTTTTAAAATACACTATATTTTTTTAATCCTTTGAAACTTTTAAAATCTCTGAAATCCCTGAAATCCGTGGAAATCCCCAGAAGTTCCTTGAAATTCATTTCATTATTTTTTCCAAAGTTCTCTAGAAATCCGTTGGATTTCCTTGAAATCTTTTTAATATCATTGATATCCCGGAAAACTTCTTATAATTTTTAAAAATTTTCTGAAATCCTACGAAATTCTCCTGAATATCTTTATATATCTATTTTTTTAATTTTCTGAAATACTACGAAATCCTTTGGAAACCCTTCAAAATGTTGAAATCTTATTACATTCATGGGAAAACCTGTAATATTTTTCAAACATGATATCTTTGAAATCTTCCGAAAGCCCGTCAAATCTAATCAAATCTAATTAAATATGATAAAGCTCCTTGAAATCCCTTGAAACCTTTTATATTTCTTAACATCTTTTAAAATACTCTGAAAGCTTTGAAATCCACTTAAAATCTATTAAAAGCCTTTAAATTCTGTTGCGATTCTCTAAAATAATCCTTGGGAAACTCTCCAATTTTTTAACTTCTATGAAATCTTACTATCTTTTAAAATACAATATATTCTTTTTAATCCATTAAGATGTTTAAAATCCTTAGAAATCTTTGGAAATCCTGCACACTGCACATCATCTTGAAATCTCTAATGAACAACCCCATATTTTTTTTTAAATCCTTTGCAATGTTTTAAATTCCATACATTTTTCTCAAATCCCGTTACAACACATTGAAATCCTCTGAGATCCCACACAATCCCATGAAATCTCTTAAAATTCCCTTAAAAATTTTTTCTCTTTCATTTACTCCCTAAATTTCTCTATAGAAATTCTTTGAAATTCCGCAAAATATGTTAAAATTTCATGGAATCTTGGAAAATACCTTAAAATCTTTCAAATCCTTTGAAATACATTGCAATTTTTAAAATCTTTGAAGATACTATAAAATCACGTAGAAATCTTTTAAAATCAGATGAAACTTCTTGAAATCTCTAAAAAATAACTTAAAATCCCTTGAAGTATTTTAAAATACTCTAAAATCTTTGAAACACTATAAAATCCTTTTAAATCTATAAAATCTATTGAAACCCTTCAAGTATTTTGAAATCTTAAAAATCATTTTAAATTTCCGATTTTTGAGTAGCATTACTATAATTTTTCAAAAACAGCATCGTTAAAAAAAGGTGTCCTGATGAAGTACATTTAATGTTGAATTTCAGAGAACAGGAATTAATTAAAAGCTTTTAAAAACATTTTCTTTCATATCTCCTGGTACTAGTGAATTTTCCAATTATAATTGGATACCTTCTCGTTAATTGTGATATGTAAGTGGGAATGCCTCAAATCCAGTTTTACTAGTCTAACAGCTTGAAGAAAAAATTCTTTTCTGCAATGAAAAGAGATCTTTAAACGAATATGTAAAGCGAAAGTTGCTTTTCTCCTGGAGAAGAGAAAATGACAAATAGAGATCGAATTTTCACTTTGATATGTGCGAATCTTAAATCTTGATCCAATTACTTCAAGTGAGCTCGAAATATTATATCATCTAATACAAGTTCTGTAATTTAAGTCAGAAAATAATCTAGAATTTATACAATACAGAATAATTTTATGGTTGATTCTGAACCAATCATTTCAGATTATTACGTTTCCCAAGTAGGAAAAGTAATTAAAAATTCACACATTTATAAAAATTGCTAATTTCAATACATCCTTTAAGCAGTACTTAAACAAAACATATCTGGATTGATTGGAACAAATCTTGAGATTAGTGTCTCTAATTTAAAAATTATTTTAAAATTAAATTGAAATCTACTTTTTTATTAACCAAAATCAGAACACAGAAAAGCTCACAAATCAAAATTAGATTACTACCTCCTCTACGGCTCATCAGCGATAAATATATAGAAAAAAAAAGTTGACTTGAAATATTTTTATTGGGAGAAATAAAAAAAGTTGAGCTATAAGTTCAAGAAAAGTGGGAAGTCAAGTGGGTTTAAGAGCTTCTTTTCCCTCTTATTCTTTCGAGCTCATGATAGAAAGTTGCACTATTTGAGTGCATCTTGATAGGCGGTGACAAGTGCATTCTTTTTTTAATATGCTTCTCCTTAAGGCTAAACGAGGACGGATCTTCGAGTAGGCATTTTGAAAAGGGGGTCGAGAGGACAAGACAATGTGAATATATGAAGAAGAAAAAGAAAAAAAAAATTCTTCTTTTATCTCTGATACTTTAGTTATTTATTTATTTTTTTTTAATTAAGAAAAACAGAAGGATTAAAATTAAAAGAATCAGTTGAACTTTTTAAATTATAATTTAATTAAATTTCATTATACTATTTTAATTATACAAGTGTTCAAAATAGAATAATATCAAATTTAAACTTTAGAAAACCCATAAAAAACTGCAAATGATTTCTCAGAAGTAATAAGCTTTCCCGAGGATCTGAGAAGAAAATTGGACATCGGAAATTTCTGGAATTTTGTCAATCGCAATTTCCAAATAAGGATTTTTAATTCTAAAAAAAATATTGATAAAGAAACATTTAAATTCAAATGATTCGTTAATAATAAATGCAACAATTATGGTCTTAAATGTATGAATAAATGTTTAAAAAATAACAAAAGGATTCTATTCATAACCCCTTGATAAAATTTATTTCTAAATATTTCTAAACATTATTGATAAAAGAGAAAATTTTAATTGTAAATATTTTCTAATATCAGGAAATAATTCTGTTTTTAACATTTTGGTACCATGCTATACTTTCTGAACATTTTCACACTTTTAGAGGGATGACAAAAATGAAATTATGGACTTTAAGATAACTTTTCTAATTTTTTGCAGGATTTTAACAAATATTAGGAAAGCTTTAAATTATTTCAAAATATATTTTTTAAAGTTTTTAAAGTTTTAAAAGATTCTAAAATAATTTACAATTTGAAAATATTTCACAATTTTTTGAACAAAATGTAGATTTTTAAGGATTTTAAAATAAAAGCTGGAATTTTTTCAAGGATTTTAAAAGGTTTTAAGACAATAAAATTTTTTTGTTACGGTTCCAGGAAAAAGAAAATTCATTGTTTATTTTTCTAACATAATTTTAACCAAATATTTTCAAAGATTTTAAATGATTTATTGAAATTTCAGAAAAGAATGTACAAGATTGTGAAGCAAAAAATTTCAATTTTGCAAGATTACAAAATTTTAAAAAAATGGAATAAGTTTAAAAAATATTTAAAAGTTTTGAAAAAATACAAAAATAATTTTTAAAAGAGAGTTTAACAAATTAAAATAAAATGCAGAAATAATTGGTAGTTTTAATAAAAAATTATTAGATTTAAATCCAATGATTTTTGTTTAAAATAATAAAATTTACCAACTTGAACAATTTCGGATTGTGTCTGTTTTTCTTCGGAAATTGGAATTTTCATTAATAAATTATTAGATTTCAAAAAAGATTGATAATTTTTCAACAATTTTAGGTCAAGTTTGTGTTTTACATTCAAATTGGTATTTAAAACCAAAATCATTATAATTTGAACAAGATTTAGATTTTTTTGAACAATCTTGGATTATGTTGTGTTTTTCGTCATAAAATGTTAAAAAATCATTAGATTTTGAAGAATAAAAATTGTTTTACCATTTTAGGTTAAGCTAGCGGTTTTGACTTGAAATATTGATACAGATTTTAAAAAATATTTACAATTTTGGAACAATTTAACTTTATTTTGTCGTTTTTCATCGGAAAAAAATCATTTAATTTCAGAGAATATTTATGATTTGTATTTATAATATTTATAATTCGAAGCAGATTATTTTGAAAAAGCTGTAGGTTTTAACCTGAAATATCGATGTAAATTTCAAAGAATATTGATATTTTTGAACAATTTACGGTTATGTTAGCGTTTTTCACCACAAAACGCTGATTTTAAACCAAAAATTAGGTTTACTGATTGGAATTTTCAATTTTTTAAATGATCAGATTTTTCAGACTAACATTATTTTTCAGATTATCATTTTAATCGTTAAATTGACAATTTTTAGTTGTTTTTTTCTCTTTAAAATAGTATTTAATATTAAACTTCTATAAAGTGAATAATATTTTATAGTCTATTCCCATAAAATGTTGTCTACAGGAAAAAAAATTAAGTAAAATAAATATAAAGTATTTAAATACTGTTTTAAGGTTGTATCATTAACTTGGATACTTCCAAATAATTACACTTATGATTTTAAATCATAAATATATTTTTATCTCTGATAACACATTTATCGAAAGATAGTACATTCTTATCTTCAAATCCAGCATTTTAATTTAATAAATTAAAATAGCTTAACAGATCATTGTTTTGGAGACATGAATTATTTAACCTTTTTAAATGTATTATTCCGGATAAATTTATAAGAATTAAAAAAAAAAATCAAGTTAAATTCAAAAGAATTCAAATGTATCGGAAAACATTTTTAAATCGAAAAAAATTCTATTGATTTCCGTAAAATTGAAATGAATTTAGAGGAATTTAACGTGAACGAGGAGAATTCGCTGAAATTCATAACAATTCAAGGAGAATTAAAAAAAAATCAAATGAATAGGAAAAAATATGAAAAATCTTCATTGAATTCAGTAACTTTGAAATGAGCTCAGAAAAATTCCAGCGAATTCAAAAGAATTTGATGAAATGCCTAAGAATTGAGGTTTAAGGCTTCAGGATCAATTGAATAAAAATTTTTGAAAATTGAAAAAAGTCCATTGAATTAAGTAGAACTGCGTAAATTAAGAAGAACTCAAGTGAATTAAAAAAATTCGAGTGAATTAAAAAAATTCGAGTGAATTAAACAAATGCAAGTGAATTGAAAAAATCCAAGAGAATTCCAAATAATTTAAAAGAATGTAGGGCAAATTAATAAGAATTCCGGGTGAATTCCAAAAATTAATTTGAAATCTCCTTAAATCTTCGAAACTCTACTAATTTTGAACCAAGGAAGAGACTAATGACTACAAAACAATTCAAGTTGGATTCAAAAGAATTCAAATGAATTGGAAAAAAAAATTTAATGGAAAAAATTCCATTGATTCCAATACAATTTGAGTTAATTTAGAGGAATTTGAAGGAAACTAGAAGAATTCGATAAAATTCATAAAAAATCAAACTGAATTTAAAAACAATCAAGTTAAGTTCAAAACAATTCAAAAATACGAAAAAATTAATTGAACTGAGTAAGCTTAAGATAAATGCAAATTTTTTTTAATCCCTTAAAATTATTAAAACTCTTGGAAATCCCTTAAAATTGTTTAAATCTCTTGAAAAAAAGTTACAATATATCTTTTTAAATAATCTAAAATATTTTTAAATCTTTGAAATCCATTCAAGCTATTGAAATAAATAAAAAAAGTTCTGGTAATCTTTACAATACCCTCAAATATTTCAAATATTTTGAAATCCCATTAAATTACTGAAATTTATTAAAAATTTCTTTGTAATCTTTTTAAATAACCTAAAATATTTAAAACCCTTTAAAATATTTTGAAATTTTTTACAGATCTTGAAAATGACAAGGAATTTAAAAAATATTTTAAACTATTTCAAATCCTTTGCTCATTTTGCCAATTAATCCTCAGGATACAGTGAACAAAAATTTTAAAAAGTTCAAAAAAATCAATTGAATTAAGTAAAATGGAGTGAATTTAGAAGAAATCAAGTAAATTCAAAAGAATTCCGAAGAATTAAAAGAATTCAGGATCAATTAATAAGAATTCGGGGTGAATTAAAAAAAAAAAGTTAATTTCTTTGAATCTTAGAAGCCCTAGGAAATTTAAAAAAAGTTCCTTAGAATCTTTTAAAATTCTCGAAATATTTCAAATTAAAAGCTCCTGAAAATGCCTTAGAAGTTTTAAAAATACCCTAAAATATTAAAAATCCTTGACATCACTAAACGTTACAGCACGGGCTGCATAGGGTACCACAGGGACCAAATCCTGAAAATAGGGTACTTTAGATTAGAGACCTCAACTAAATATAGGGTACAATGGGGATATAGGGACCTGTCTGTGAGGCCTCGAAATCCGATTTCAATTTTATAAATCAAAGAATGTCAAATTTAAAATTCAATACATTTGAATTCCTTCAAGGTTCTTAAATTTTATTTCAAAACGGGGACCTCGAGAATGAAAGGATTTTAAATTGAAAACGTTCCAAATCAAAGAGTCAACTGTCTGTATAAAATTTCCAAGATTTCTTGATTTATTCGAATCGTTTATCTGCATCCAAAACAGCTCAAATCTCCCAAGCCTTGGAGTCAATGCACTCCCTGGTAGAGTGGCCAAGTCTGGCCCAACGAGCCACACTCTTCCCGAGAGGCCCGACATGGGTGTCGCTCAGGTATGCACCAGGGGCCTCAGAG
>CAKNXH010081074.1:0-17492 GCA_932178445.1 Andricus quercusramuli | reverse complement strand
CGTTCCCCCCCATCAGAATAAGTAACTGATGAGATGCGTCAAGAAATTTTTCTAGCTTGGAGTGTATACATTCTACAAATCTACATAAACACATGGTGCAAAGAAGTCCAGGACAGAGTCCTGTATCTGTCTTTCTAATCCCACTTGGAGAGATTAAAATGAGATAAACTCAACGATAGGCTTTTATCATTTATCATTTATCATTAGAGACTTTACAGCCCAAAACGCTGTCCAAACAGGGGAAAAAGGGTGATTTTTCACAAAAAAATAGGGAATAAATTATTTTAAATAAACTTATTATAGAAACAATAATGAATTATATACGAAACTTTAGATTTTAAGTTTGAATATATTGCATTTTCAACTAAATTGCTGAATTTTTAACGAAAGAGTTGAGTTTATACCTGAAAAAGTTGAATTTGTTACCAAATAGTTAAAATTTCAACATAGAAAGATGAATTTTCATAAAAAAAAAAAAAGATTGAACAACAAAAAACCGTTGCATTTTAACCAAATAGTTGGATTTTCACCCAAAAACTATTTTTATCAAAATAGATGAATTTTCAACCCTAAAAAGAAGAATTTTCAATGACAAAATTAATTTTTAACAAGTTACATTAATAACCAATTTTTGAACTTTCAAGAAAAAAAATGACAAAAATAGTTGAACTTTGAACCAACTAATTACCATTTCAAGCCAAAAAGACGATTTTTTCGAAGGCAGTTGAATTTTCAATAAAAAAAGTTCATTTACAAGGAAGAAAGATGAATTTTCAACCAAGAAAGATGACTTTTTCACCATAAAGGATGAGTTTTCAAAAAAGATGAATTTATCAAAATATTACATTTTCAACCTACAAAGGTGCACTTCCAACCTAATGGACGAATTTTCAAACAAAAAAGATTAAAATTCAACCAAAATCAGTTGAATTTTCAAGTCAAGCGGACGAAATTTTTAGAAGAATTTCGAACTGAAAAATATATTTTTTCAACCAAAAATGGAATCGTCAAATTTTCATTTTAAAAACTTAATTTTCAACAAACAAACAAAAATAATTTTTAACCGAATTAGTACCAAAGTAGAAAACATATTTTTTAAACCAAAAGTTCTTAACGATCAATGTAATAGTTGATACATCAACCAAATAACTTAATTTTAAATTAAAAACCGTTTAATTTAACCAAAAAATACGAATTTTTATCCAAATATCCTTAACCAAGAAGACGAAATTTTCAACAAAAAAGATAATTTTTTAAACCGTAAAGACGAATTTTCAACAATATAGATACATTTTCTACCTAATACTTGAATTTTCTACCTATAAACGATAAATTTCCAACAAAAATCGAAAAGTTTCGGATAAAAAAATCTAATTTTAGAGCAACAACAAAAAACGCAAAAAATTCAATTTCAACTAAAAGAGATATTCAATTTGAATCACATAGTTAATTTTTTAAGCCAAAAATATGATTTTCCACAAAAACGTTCATTTTCAACCAAATAGTTTAATTTTCAAGACCAAATGACGAGTTTTCTACAAAAGAGTTGAATTTTCAACCAGAAAAGATCAATTTTCAACTAAAAAATGGAATAGTTATATTTTTAGTTGAAAAGATTAATTCCTAAATTAAAAAAAGAACGAATTTTCAACAAAACAGTTGATTCCTCATCAAAAAAAAAAAAAAATATATTAATTTACAACCAAACAGTTGCACTTTGAACTGACAAGGATGATTTTTCAACCAAGAAGATTAATATTCTACCAAAAAAGACGAATTTTTAACTAAAAAAGATCAATTTTCCATTAACAATATTAATTTGCAACAAAAAATTGAATAATTACATCTTTGATCAAAACAATTAATTCTCAACCAAATAGAAAAAAAAAAAATTTCAGGAAAGTAGTTCAATTTGCATGCAAAATAATTAATTTTTAACTAAAATGATGAATATTTTAAAAAAATTCAATTTTCAACCAAATAGTTTAATTTTCAAGACAAAATGACGAGTTTTCTTCAAAAGAGTTAAATTTTCAACCAGAAAAGATCACTTTTCAACTAAAAATGGAAAGTTATATTTTTAATTAAAAAAATTAATTCTTAAATTTGAAAAAAAAACAATTTTCAACAAAACAGTTGAATTATCAACCAAACAAAATTAATTTACAACCAAACAGTTGCATTTCGAACCAACAAGGATGATTTTTCAACCAAGAAGACTAAATATTCTACAAAAAAAAAGACGAATTTTCAACTGAAAAAGATCAATTTTCCATTAACAATATTAATTTGCAACCAAAAATGGAATAGTTACACCTTTCATAAAAAAAATTAATTCTCAACAAAAAAAAAACCGAATTGTTCAATAAAGTAGTTAAATTTGCATGCAAATAAATTAATTTCCAACATGAATATTTTTAAAAATTCAATTTTCAACAAAAGACTTCAACATTCAACCCAAAAAATGAAAATGGAATAATCAAATTTTCAACCAAAGAGATGAATCTACAAAAAGAACGTTTAACAAAGTATTTTAATTTTCCACCAAGTAGTTGATTTTTTGAGAAAAAAGATAACTTTCAACAAAATAGTTGCATTTTCAACAAAATAAATCAATTTTCAACCAAATAGTAGAAATTTTAAACACACGAGACAAAGTCCGAACCAAACCTATAATGTTAGACTTTTCAGCCAATAATTGTTGGATTTCCTTATCGGGTTCAATTAATCTAGTTCGAATTTCAGAAAAAAAAAATTATGAAAAAGGGGATATTTCTTGAACACAGGAATTCATTAAAGAGGGGAAAAGGGGAAAGAGTGTGAAGTCTTAAATACCAAAGTGATTTTGAAACTTATCAACTTATTATTGAACTCTACCGTTGCAGGGACATCTTTCGCACAATTCGCAAACTTTTTAAAAATTTACCATCAGGACACGTACTGAATGTTATTAAATTTCGTAATGTTACTTCCACATTACCCAGTAGATGTAGAATTATTAAAAGGATTTAACTGTAAAGAGCATTATTACTTTTTGTGTAGAAAGATCGTGTTGTCGAATTAAGAGATAAGATGATAGTTTAACAACTCCTATTTCCAAGTATAAGGTTTCCCAATTTTCTGAAGCGTTTCGAGATACCTTTTTTTTCCAGTGGATTCCTATAACTGTTCTTTTATGACAATGTAGGTTGGTAACTTGTTCCGTAAAGTAAAATGACTCCATACCTTCAGGCAATGTTCGCGAGCGTAAAATCGGAATCATTTTAGTTTTAGTATGTTTGAGTCGTAGTTACTTTCACGGAAAAAGGACTACTATGTCGTCTATAACAAAGGCAGATTTCGCTCTTTCAAGTCTAGTTGGACTGACTAACTTCTATTGTTAAGACTGGAACTTGTCACCTCACTTTCATACTTTCATTTTAGAGAAGAGTAATTAAGAGTTGCAAGTATAGTTGGTCAAAGACAAATATAAAACATTTTCTATTTTAATTAGACAACTTTTGATTGGAATTGCTTAAAATTGGACTATTTATTGAAAATTTTGGATAAAAAACGTTTAAGGTGGGATCTGAACCACCAGAGACTCGGTATATGTACATAGAAAAATTTCCGTTGGTACTTTTTCCATTATTATCTGTATTAAAAATTGAACAATTTTTTATTTTTACAAGACAATACCATTCTTATTCAAAATAAAACAATTTTTAGAATTAAGCTTCTTTGGTTTGCTTCTTTTCTTTAGAAACAAAATTATAGAAGCAAAAGGAAATTTTAAAGAAAATTTTGTTTTCAGATGAAAATTTTAATCTTTCCATTAATTTTCTTTTTTTGCATCATATATCATAAGTAAATTGTCTGATTTTTAATAATCCGTAAAAACCGTTACTGATTTTATTCAGTGATCCACCGCTTCTCACCGATTAAAATTATTGGGGGTTTGTCTTTTTTTTTTTTGCAATGATAACCATATCATTTTCTTAGATAACAATAATCGATCATTAGAAATAGAAATTTAATAAGAACCTATATACATGGTTTATAGCGATAACCTACTCTGAAACAGTATAATTATTACCGATTATTACTTTTACTTGTATCTCGCACGGAGACTTGAATGCATGGTAAGCGAGGAATCTTGAAAACAAATATAGGACGAAGTAGATAATGCTCGGATATATCTAAATTAATTTTTTTCGCTCTATGAAACAACAGCTGCCCAGTAATTCCAAAATTTTGAACTCAACTCTCTATTTAACCTTATCACATTATTATTATTATTATTATTTATCAACATTATAATTTTTATTTATTTTGGTTGCAAATTAATTTTCTAAACTGAAAACTTAACTATTCAATTTTTTGATGAAAATTTGTCGCTTTTTGTTGAAAATTCGAATATGTGGTTGAAAATTCATATATTTTGTTAAAACCTTGTCTTTTCGGTAGAAAATTAATCTTCTTGGATTAAAATTAGACTACTTGGTTCAAAATTGAACTACTTCGTTAAAAATTAATTTTATTAATTGAAGATTCATCTCTTTGGAAGAAAAATGAACTATTTTGTCAAAAATACTTTTTTTTGTTGGAAATTAATTTTTAGAACTGAAAATTGATAATTTTTAGTTAAAAATTCAACTATTTGGATCAAATTGAACTTTATGTTGAAAAATCAACTCTTTTGTGGAGAATTTAACTTTTTAACTTGAAAGTTCAACAATTTGGTTGAAATTCTTCTTCTTCTGACTGATAAATCTATCCTTGTATAAAATTCAACACTTTTGTTGGAAAATCGTTTTTTTTTTTACTGAAAATTCATCATTTTTATTTGAAGTTTTAACTTTTTTCGTTAAAAATGCAAAAGTTTGGTCAGAAATTTTACTAAAACAATCTTAATTCAAGTAATAGTAAAATCGTGAAATATATTTTCTAAATTTTAATTTAAGAGTAAATTTAATGTTATTTTTCTAACATTACAGTGAATTATACAAGAAAAACTCAATAAAACAGATGAGTTATTGAATTTTCAAAACATTTCAAACTGTCTATCTGAAATTCTGTAACCACAAATGATAAAAATTTAAGTACCTTTCTCCCAAGATTAGAGCGAAATCTCTCAAAGCTTAAAAGCCTCAGTTGATAAATATTCAACAAATAAACACGTCTGTGAATCTCCGGATTGGAATTCCGCTTATTTCCGGTGGAATCCAACCATCCCATGAATTTCTCCTCTTTTTCTCGTAATTTTCTTGTAATTTTTCGCGACAGGAAAACCCCATTGGAACTAACAAGATAAGCCTCTATGCCACAAATAATGATTCCGGAAGTGAAGCTTGTGAAACGAAGAAGAGTCGTAAAGATTCAAACTGGTGCTGGTAAACCGCAGGTACGAATAAATATATACAACATAAGAAAAAAATTGTTATTCAGAGAATAGAAAAGAAATATTTATTTCTCAATTCAATGATTTCCGATATAATTTTTAAAAAATACAGTAGGGTTGTAGAAAATATGACTTAACCTGCAAAGTCATAATTTTGAAATTCCTAGACTTTCCCAGATCATTTTTCATTTTCTATGACCGTCATAAATTTTCATTTCAGGTATAAAAACAACCTTATGCTTAGGCCTAGCTGGGAAATCACACGGTTCGTCTGAAATGACTAACTTAACCTAAAGGTGCGAAAACTGAAAATGTTTTCCTTCATTTTACATCTGGGATGTGTCTCAACTTTTTTCCGATGAAAAAGCGTCGTTTTAGAAAAAAACCGTCAAGTTTTTCTTGAAAAAGATGCGAGATACGAGAAAAAATCAAGAGAACCTATTTTTTTTCTTTTTTTTAGAAACACAGTTTTTGAATTTTACATATTATTCAACATACTTTGTTTATTATCACAGAGACATAAAACGATAAAATTTTAAAAAACAACTATATTCAGAAAATTCAAGTCATAATATTTCTTTTCCCTTAATGAATTTTCAATCAAATAGTTAATTTTCAAACAAACAGATAGATTTTGAACTGAGGAAATTAATTTTCTACCAACAAAGATAAAGTTTCAACAAAATACATTCAGTTTCAACTAAAAAAAAAATCAGTTTTAAGTTAGAAAGATTAATTTTGAACCAAAAAAGAAGAATTTTCAAACCAATACAAAATATGTAGTTAAATTTTCCACAAAAAAGGTAAATCATCAATTAAGGAGATTAATTTTCTACTAAAAAAGATGAATTTTGAACAAAATACATACATTTTCAAACAAATTAATTGATTTTTCAACAAAAAATATTAATTTTCAAGAGAAAAAGTGGAATAGTTCAATTTTCAAACAAAAACACCATTTTTTGACTTGAATTATGAATCTTCAACCGAAAAAATGAATTATTAACCAAAAAGTTTAATTTTCGAGCAAAAAGATTAATTTTCCACCATGAAGGTTAATTTTATACTAAAACAAAACGAATTTTCAATAAAATACATACACTTTTAACTAGAAACGATAGATTTTTAACAACAAAACAACGATTTTCAACAAAATAATTACATTTTTAACCAAAAAGTTTTTGCCAAGAAAAGATTAATATTCTACCACACAAACATGGAACAGTTAAATTTTCAAAAAAAAAAGGTTTCCAACTAAAATAATGAATCAACATAAAAAACAAAAAAGAATTTTCAACGAAATAATTGCATTTTCGGACAAAAAGATTAATTTTCAATTATGAAGATTAATTTTCTACTTCAGAATGCTAATGTTTAACAAAATACACGAATTATCAACTAAAAAAGATAATTTCAAACAAAAATAGAATAATTATATTTTCAGTTAAAAAATTAATTTGAAAGAAAAAAATTATTTTCAACACAATAATTAAATTTTCAAACAAACAAATGAATTTTCAAAGAAAAATATATAATTTTTCGACAAGAAGATTAGTATTCTACTACAAAACATTGAATAGTTAAATTTTCAGTAAAATAAATTAATTTAAAAAAAGGAATATTCAACGAATTTTCAACAAAAGACATCAATTTTCAACTATGAAAGATTAATTAACTTAATTAACTTTAATTACTTATTATTATAACTTATATAACTTATAATAACTTATAACTTAATTAACTTAACTTAATTAACTCTTAACCAAAAAAGGAATACTTATATTTTCAGTTAAAAAAAAAAATATTTTTCAACAAAAAAAAAAAGATTGTTAACCAAATAATTAAATTTTGAACCAAAAAGAGGTTTTTGTTAAGAAAATATTAATATTCTACCGCAAAACATGGAACAGATAAATTTTCAACAAAAAAAAGATTTCCAACTGAAATGATGAATCATCATAAAAAAAAGAATCTTTAACAAAAAAAGTTGGATTTTCGGCCAAAAAGATCAATTTTCAATCATGAAGATTAATTTTCTACTGCAGAATACTAACGTTTAACAAAATAAACGAATTCAAACCAAAATAGAATAATTATATTTTCAGTCAAAAAATGTAAAAAAAAAAAGTTATTTTCAACAAAATAATTAAATTTTCAAACAAAGAAATGAATTTTCAAAGAAAAATATATAGTTTTTAAACAAGAAGATTAGTATTCTACTACAAAACATTAAATAGTTGAATTTTCAGTAAAATAAATTAATTAACAAAAAAGGAATATTTAACGAATGTTCAACAAAATACACAACTTTTCAACTATGGAAGATATACTTTTAACCAAAAAAGGAATACTTATATTTTCAGATAAAAAAAAAATATTTTTCAACAAAAAAAAAAGATTTTTAACCAAATAATTAAAATTTCAACCAAAAAGATGTTTTTGTCAAGAAAATATTAATATTCTACCACAAAACATGGAACAGATAAATTTTCAACAAAAAAAAAAGGTTTCTAACTGAAATGATGAATCATCATAAAAAAAAAAAAGAATCTTTGACAAAAAAGTTGCATTTTCGGCCAAAAAGATTAATTTTCAATCACGAAGATTAATTTTCTACTGCAGAATACTAATGTTTAACAAAATACACGAATTCTCAGGTAAAAAAGATACTTTCAAACCAAAATAGAATAATTATATTTTCAATCAAAAAATGTAAAAAAAAAGTTATTTTCAATCAAAGAAATGAATTTTCAAAGAAAAATATATAATTTTTCAACAAGAAGATTAGTATTCTACTACAAGACATTGAATAGTCTAATTTTCAGTAAAATTAATTTAATTAACAAAAAAGGAATATTTAACGAATTTTCAATCAAATACATAAATTTTCAACTATGAAACATAGACTTTTAACCAAAAAAGGAATACTTATATTTTCAGATTAAAAAAATATTTGTTAACAAAAAAAAAAGATTTTTAACCAAATAATTAAATTTTCAACCAAAAAGATGCATTTTCGGCCAAAAACATGAATTTTCAATCATAAGGAGTTACTTTCTACTGCAGAATACTAATGTTTAACAAAATACACGAATTCTCAACTAAAAAAGACAGTTTCAAACCAATTTTCAACAAAAAAAGTCTTTTAACTATAATGATGAATCCGAGGCTGAATCATAAACTAAAAAAAAAAGAATGTTCAAGAAAGCAGTCACACTTTCAACAAAGCAGTTGAATTTTACATAGAAAAAATATGAATTCTCAACTAAAAATGTAATAGTTTGTACTTCAATCAGAAAACTTGAAAAAAAACTTTTAAACCAAAAACAGTTGAATTTTCAATTAAAAAAACAGTAAGTTTTCAACAGAAATCTTGAATTTACAATTTTCAACCACAAGACGAATACTCAACTAAAAAAAAAAAAAATGAAAGAAAAAAATTATACGTTTGTAAGACTTAATTCTTATCAACACATTTTCTATTTTCTAAATTTAAACAATCTTAGTGAGATTTAAAAACGAATTTCACGGTATTTTATACATGGGACGATCCATAAAAAATCCAACTTCAGTTTATCGAAAATTCCATGACACTTTCAGGTTTTCCCTGAAATTCCCTGACTTTCTCTGACCAGTTTTAAATTCTCTGACCTCCAATTTAAAAAAAAAAAATAAATACTTTTCTCTTTTCGGAATTTTCGTGCCGATAGTGACTTAACATTAACTTCGACCAATTGTGTCGTTAGGTGCCTTTCTGTACCGGAAATATGCGTAATGGAAGAAGAGCAGTGAAACGTGCTGCGAATGTGTTATCTCTCGTAGGATGGGGATTAGGCTTAGGAGCAGGTATTAGATGTTGAAAGGAGAATAGTCTTGGGTGTTTCGCATTTAGTAAAACGTGTTGAAAAATAATATTCTGAATCTTAAAGGTCGAGTACCTCAAAGAGGAGTTTTCCTTTTCCTGTGAGAGGCACGACCTGCTCTTGGCTTAATGAGATAACTAGCATTGACATTTAAATCGTTTCTGGGAAAAAAAAGTTTCTTCTCTGCTCCTCACTGTCACCTGTGTGAAACCTGAGACTCAGATATTTCACTTATTCGCTTAATTTTTGCTTATTAGCTTCAGATTCTTTTAAAACGATGTGCTTCACGTTCTGAACGTTCAAATGAACGACATTTTTTACTGACGGCTTTTTATACTAGAAAATGTTCTAAAATATTAATTTATTTATATTACAAACAAAAATGAAATTGCATTATTCTAAATTTTAGGTGGAACAATATTTGTATATAAAATAGAATTAGGAAAAATATTTCGTTCATTTGAACGTTCTGAACTTCAGGTACATTTTGAAACGCTTTTTTTATCATGCAGATTCTTAGTTATACTATAGTTTATTATTTATAATTTACATTATAGTTCAGAAAGTCTGATTTTTAAAATTTCCTGGACAGATGAGTTTTCAATAGAAAAATCATTTTTAACCGAACAGTTAAATTTTTAAGCAAATAAGATGAATTTTCAATCAAATATTGGAGTTCTTAAACGAAACAGTTGAATTTTCAATCTACAAATATGAACTTTTAAACAAATGGTCTAATTTTGAAATAAAAAATAAATTATTATTTATTTGACACTGAATTTTCAATCCAAAAAGAATGAATTCTCAACAAAAAATATAATATTTCACATTTGAACCAAAAAAGATTGAAATTTTTCATAAAAAAACAGTTTAATTCAACCAAAAGAGGAATTTTCAACCAAATATTACAATTTTCGGTTCAAAAATTCTTTTTCAACTACAAAAAATGAATTTTTAACAAAATAGTTAAATTTTCAAACAGAGATGAATCTGCAATGGAAAAATAAAAAAATTCAATAAATTAGTTCAACTTTCAATGAAGCAGTTGAATTTTCAACTAAAAAATAAAAGAATTTTTACCGATAGATGTAATAGGTGATATTTCAACCAAAAAATAATTTAATTTTAAATGAAAAACAGTTTAATTAATTTTTAATTCAATACATTTTATTTGTACATGGTTTAAAGTGGATACCCTCTCTCGATGCATAATAAATAGAAATAAGTCATCTGAAATATATTCTTAGTTAATTCTGTAACAAGTTCACCCTATTCGTTGAAAAATAGACAAATTCTGATTTTTTTAAATGAAAGTTGTTTAAATAATTAATAATTCTTGTAAATTTACAAAGCAACATCAAAGAGTTATCAGCAAGACATTGTTAGTTGACTCCATAAACAAATTGTGTCTACTCCTTGAAAAATACCTTAAACTCTTAATATGTTTATGAAAAAGTATCTAAATAATTAATAATTATGTGTGCAAAGTAAAGTAGACAAGTCATACTGGAAAAACATACCTTTATGCTTCCAAAAAAATTGAGCCTATTCTTTTGAAATTAGCCAAACTCTGAATATCTTTATGAAAATTGTTTACATGATCAATAATTATTATTAATTTGCAAAGTTTCGTAGGAAATATTCATTGAAAATACATTCTTGGTTGACTCCGTAAACCAATTGAGCCTATTAGTTTAAAAACAGCTTAACTCTCCATTTATTTATAAAAAGTGTTTAAATAATTAATAATATATGAGAGTTTACAAAGTATTGCAGAAAAAAGTAATCGGAAAGATATTTTTAGTTAATTCTGTAAAAAAATGTAGCCTATTCGTTGACAAATAGCCAAACTCTGAATTTGTTTATGAAAGTTGTTTAAATGATTAATAATTCTAGCAAATTTACAAAGCAATAATGTCAATAATGTCAATAATGTTACAATAATTAATAATTATTGCATATTTGCAAAGTATTAATTTTGTAATTTTTTCTTTAAAAATAATTAGGTGAGGATGAAACAACATTTTCAATTCCTTAAGATTTCAAAAATAGTTTAAATTTGAAAGAAGTCACAGCAGGACTAACTTTCAAATATTGGATAGTGCAATCCTCAACTAAAACAGATTAATTTCCAACCAAAAAGTTGCATTCTTAACCAAAAAGATTAATTTTCTACGAGAAGAAATTAGTTTTCAAAAAAATAATTACATTTTTAACCAGAGACAAATTTTCAACCAAAAAATGAATGTTTAACAAAGTAGTTCAACTTTCAAACAAGCAGTTGATTTTTCAACTAACACAGATGCATTCTCAAATAAATAAAAATCTAATTTCTGATATTTCAACCAAGAAAGATTTTGATTTTAAATTTAAAAAAAAGTTTAATTCAACGAAAAAAGAAGAATTTTCAACAAAGCAGTTGAATTTTCAGTTTAAAAATTCATCTTCAATGAAAAAACTAATTTTCAAAAAAATAGTTAAATTTTTAACCAAAACGAATGTTGAACAAAATAATTTAATGTTTGACATACAAAGGTGGATTTTCAACTAAATTCAATTTCGGATTTTCAATCAAAAAAGATCAAACATCAACCAAAAACCAGATACATAGTTGAATCGTTAGCCAAGAGATGATTCATAATTTTTGAAAAGTTTTAGATTACGATTTACATTGAAAATTGGTACTTTCAAACAAAAATCATTATAATTTGAACAAGATTTAGAATTTTCAACAATTCTGGATTATATTAGTATTTATTGTCGGAAAGTGGCATTTTTAATTTTAAAGAACGTATGTTTCAAATGTGATTCATAAATGATCTAATAAGTTGATTGCAAATTTTCTAATTAAAAACTCTTTTTATATGGAAAATTTTGTTCTATTTTGTTTTGTGGGTGACGTAGATAAGCCACAAAAGCGTAATTTTTCAGGGAAGCGTAAAAACATTCTGTCAAGTCGAAATCACCACTTAAAGATAAGACAAAAATGGAAGTCCGAGATGACGTGTAGCTGAGTCAAGCCCAAAAAAAGTTGATTAGAAAATGTTATCCAGCTTCGAGGAAATAGAAAAGGTCAGCTGACAATCTTAAAGTAACGCTGGTCACAAATTGGAACAGAATCGGCTGCGGATTGCGATAAAAAAATGTAAAATCATCAGTTTCAATCGATATCTTTTTTCTCTCACTTCCATCAACGAAACTTCAAAAATTAAACATTTCAAAATTTTGAATCAACTCACCCAACGGTAAGCTTCAAGTTCTGAACGTTTAAATGAACGTTTACTGGTGGCTTTGCATTATTTTATATTCTGTTCGGAAAAATGTTTATAGATGAAAAATTAAATATTAATTAAACAAAAAAACTTTTCAGGGCTATTACTAATGAATCTAATAAAGCTGAGTTTTTTCAGCCCACCCTATTATATATCTCATTTCCTTCCCCAACCTAAATAATTGTTAATAAGTGATACGGATGATTCACCAGGTTTGAAATTTATAAACTGTCCCAAGCTCGTTAACTCGATTGTTCATCCCACATGCCACTTGACCAAAATCTAGATCCTAATTATTATCTTTGTTGGTGGCAAAGACATTAGGAGCGGTTTTACGACACCTGATGCTCGGCAAGCCCTACCTGTCGCTTCCAAGGTCGCAGGTAATAATATTTAACGAGTAACTAATACGCTCTGCTAAAGCGTGGGAGGATATTATGAAAACTCTCACGTGGGTTTCTGGGAGAGAATACCAAGATCTTCCATCTAAGAATCTCTCTCTAAAATCTGCCCAAGTAATTTTATTAAAAAAAAAAAAAAAAAAAACAACATGGGCCAAACTGTTTTAGGGCAACGCTTCCATATAGAGATTTTACAATCTTACTTTGTAATCCTGTCAAAGAGACGAATTGAGTTTAACGATTTTATTTCGGACTCATTAATTTCGATGATTATCTCGCAAGGATTAATATTAATTTAAGTATTCCACGTGCAAAAGCGCTGCAGATGTAGGCTTGGAATTTCGAGATTAGATTGTGTCTGAAGTGCTATTATTTGCTTTCGAAGCCGTATTTCGAAATGACCCGTGTGTTGCATAATAAATTATGAAATATTCATGTTCTATTTTGTTTTTATCAATATTCTTTGATTTTTATATTTTGTGTTAGTCAGGGTGACCAGAAAATCGATTTTCAAAATTCCCTGACTTCTCAATGACCATCAATATTAAAAGTTCAGCATTTTAATCTCGTACAATTTTTAACATAGAACCTTTTATAAACAGAATAAAACAATTATTCCAGGCTGAAATATTAAAATTTCAAATTAGATAGAAATACAAGGAAAATAAATTATTAACAAGAATATTATTATCGGCCGCAAAACTTCATTTTCAAATTTTCCTAATTTTTCATTTTACCTGACCATTGATATCGAAAAGCCAGAATCTTAATCTTGTAACATTTTCGACACAGAATCTTTTATAAACGGAATAAAACGATTTCGTATTAAAATTAAAAATTTTGAAATGTATTATCCTTGACAATTATTAAAAGTGCATCTTATAGAAGTTTCTTGACTTTGGCCAGATTTTTTAAAAATCCAAAATAAATAAAAAGTATTTCACAATAATGCACAGTGTTATAGGTTTGTTATCCAAAAACATGTGCTTATTTATTTACAATTCATTCATGTACAAAATGCTGCGCAAATGGCTATCTGAATATTTTTATCAGCTTCTGAAGAATGACTCACTTCAGTTACAAAATTGCCATAAAAAAAAGTTAGTCAATTTAGCATACCGCAATTTATTGTTTCACATTTGCATTTAGAAACTCTATCATTCCAAACTGCAATTAAGTAATAAATAATGCAATTGTTGATGATAACATACACTCTATAATTATTCATATATAATAAGCAAATGCCATGGAAAATATTTACTAAAATTTAAATCTTTCACTTTTTAAATTATTCAAAGTAGATAATCAAAACAGTAAAATAAACGACAGTAAAACCCGTTATACAATCCTTTTGCAAGCGTTATCGACTTGCTATCGACTATATAATGGAAATTCCCACGAGTATCTCATCTTCTACCCATTTTCTTATTCACATTCTTGTATGGACGGAAAAGCCTATTTAAAAAAGAATATACCAAGAAATTTGCAAAACATGAAATAAAAGTTGAAAGATGAAACTCATTTTCAGATACTTCATCTGTTATTATTTAAAACAATGTATTATTGAAACCAAAGATTTTCAAGACCTTTTTTGAACAGGGTGTCTACAAATTTTCGCCCACCATTTTGCTAAATTTTTTTTGAAATCTTTAAAAGTTTAAACATATTTTTGAATCTTTTAAAAACTTCTTCTGGATTGTTTTTGACAAGTCTTAAAGTATTTGGAAAGATTCTCTTAAAGTTAAATTTTCAAAATGAAAAATCATAAAAGAAATTTCCCAGAAATCTTACGAAAACAGGTTTGTTCCCTGGAAACCTCTCAAAATTCACATTTTCCAAAACTGTTTCATAACGTTAGTCATGAACAAGCTGGAAAAGGGGCCAGTCTCACGGAAAATTCCGTAAAGGTAGACCGTTCGAAACTTAAATATGATTCCGGCTTGAATTTGTATTCTCTATTTTTTTTTTTTTTTAATTTACGGCTAATTCTTGGTTTTCCGGGTTAACACCCTGTTAAATAAGAAATTTATTCGATTACGCCAATGTGAAAGAGAACTTGCAAAAGCAAAACCAAGCACATTTCACGTGTCTGTTCTAACATTGCGCTAATGCACATCTGCGAATCGTCTCTGGGACGTTTTCTTGTCTACGCCGCAGCTAGGAGAATATCAGAGGAAAGACGAAGTCAAGTAAATCAACCAAGTTGGCGAAAAGGTCACCTTCTCTGTATGCATCATGTCTCGGTGCATTCTGTCTTTAATCTACTGTTAAAGGGGTCGACAGAAATTTAAAGTTCAGAAACCTAGTACACGATAAAGATCGAGAGCCGTGGTTTGAAGTCATCGTGCGTATCCGCTCCAGATTGCATAAGTGTACGGGTTGTGCTTGTTTTCGCGTCTCATGCTCCTGCGGTCTTTTTACTGCCGTCCCAGATTTCAAGACTAGATTTCGACTATGGACCAACTTTTTCGGCGACTTAAAAATACTACCCTTCTTTTTCAATGACGAAAAACGATTCAAATTAGAGTCATTAGAAGAGTTTGGAATATTCCCAATAGTAAGGAGGATTACGCAAATTCAAGTAACAGAGAATGTTTTTGCGTTATTGTAGGCAAGATAGGATGGTACTACGCTGGCTTAAGACTTATAAACCACTACTGCGCACGGATATGTCCCGTAGGACGTTAGTGCGCAGGTATCAGTCGCTCAGAACACTACTGCGCAGCTGTAAGGTCCATAGAAGGATACTGCGCAGCTGCAATACTCATATAAGGCTACTGCGCAGATGTAAGGCCCGTAGAAGGCTACTGCGCACAACTGAGTGGCATTGCACATTACTGCGCAGCTACGAGCCCGTTAAAACACCAATGCGCAGGACTAGAGCGCAGTGTGTATCTACAAAAATTAGATTTTCATTTTTCCCCTTAATTTTACGTTGCGCATTTAATAATAAATACCAAAATTCAGGTTTTCAATCACAAAGGATATAACTTTTAGTTCTTAAAATAATTAAACAGTAAAGGTTTTATCATCTTTGAAATTTTTATAGTTCTAATTTAAATTTACACTTTTAAAATGCGCAATTCTAAAACAGTTTCATTTTTGAGACCTTTACTAAAGTTTTGTTTGCTTCAAAAGCTTAAATTTGAAAATACTTTTGGTTCAAAATGTCAATTTCAAATTTACCATTTAAATATCCTAACTTGTAATCAGTTTTAAATTGAATAATTTTACATGTAAATATTCTGAATAACTTGATTTCAATTTTACACGCACACAATTATCCGTTTTTTCCCCCTAGAAATCAGAGAATATAAAATTAAGAAGCTTAATAATTGGATAATCTTCAGTTTAAAAGATTTGTAGTTAAATCAGAAACTTTCAAACATTAATAATAATTCTAAATGAAGTATTAGTGGCACAATAATAGGCTTTATAGCTTGAGCGCCAAGGGAGTTCTCCATGGATTTCCCGCCCGTATTAAACCTGAATGAAGTATTCAAAATTAAACAATTTTAAATCAAAAGTCAAAATTTTTTGTTTAAAATAAAAATAGATCAAAATTGAACTATCTAAAATTGATACTGCAATAATAATTAAATAATTTATTTAATTTTTAACGGCCACAATTTTATTACAAGTTTTAATTTTTCAATTGAAATTGAAATGGTTCAATTTTGAAAAGCATAATGAAAAATTTGAAATTTTTAAATTTTGAACTATTTAAATTTACTTAAAACAAATTTACATTTCAAATAATTTAAGAATAAACAAGTTTTGATATCACAATTCTGGGTGATTACATTTTTTTCAATTGTAGATAAAGTTTGGATTTGTTTCATTTTCAACGTTCTAGAGTACAAATTTTATTACTTTTAAGGTTTCCCCTTTAAAATTACTCTTAACTTGACAAGTTTTTAAAGAATAATTCAATTTTAAAGGATATGTATTATAATTGAAAATTTTTCCATTTTGTTCGGTGAAAACGAGGGCAATTTATTTTTTGATCTTGGAAATATTTGTCCAATAAATTTTATTGCTAAATAAGAATTTTTTAAATGTAATAACAATTGCTTTAATGTTAACTGATCCGATTTTCAAAATTTTAAACTGATATAATTCAATTTCCAGATTCTTTAATTCAAACTAAAATTGTTAATTTTTGAACGCTTGAAATCAGAAATGATAGAATTTCAAATCCTTTGAAATTTAAATTATCCCATTTTTAAAATTCTAATCTGAAAATATTCAATTTTTAACATTTATAAATTGTCCTATTTTCGGATTTTTAATCTGAAATCATTCTATTTCGAGATTCTTTAATCGAGAATAAAATTGTTTAGGTGTAAACGCTTTGAATTAGCAATGATACCATTTTTAATAATTTGAATTTTGAATGATCCAATTTTGAAAATTCTAATCTGAAAATATTCAATTTTTAACATTTATAAATTGTCCTATTTTCGGATTTTTAATCTGAAATCATTCTATTTCGAGATTCTTTAATTGAGAATAAAATTGTTTAGGTGTAAACGCTTTGAATTAGCAATGATACAATTTTAAATAATTTGAATTT
>CAKNXH010081073.1:13915-45907 GCA_932178445.1 Andricus quercusramuli | reverse complement strand
ATTTTTTTTTTAATGTTGTCTTTTTAATTTAAAAATCCATTTGCATTAGTAGAAATTGCATCTTTCTTGCATAAAAATGCAACTGTTTGTCTGAAAATTCAACTATTTTTTTTAAATTTTGTCTTTGAAATAAAAAAAATCATCTATTTCACTAGAAATTACATCTTGAATGAAAATGCAAATCATTGGTTGAAAATTTAAGAATTTTGTTGAAATTCTTTCTTTTGGGCTGTTGAAAATTCAATTTTTTGTTGTTGAAAATTTGTCTTTTTGGGTTGAAAATTCAAGTATCTTTATAAAAAATTTTCTTTTTATTTAAAACTCATATTTTGATATTGAAAATCAAATTTAATCTTTTTTGGATGAAAATTCAACTATTTTTTTGAAATTTGGTCTTTCTAATTGAAAAAATTATCTGCATTAGTGGAAATTGCATCTTTCTTGTATAAAATTGCAAATGTTTGGTTAAAAATTCAAGAATTTTCTTAAAAGTCTTCTTTTTGGGTTGAAAATTTTATTTTTTTTTGGGTTGAAAATTCAATTTTTTTGGCTGAAAATTCGTATTTTTGAGTTGAAAAATCTTTTTGGATTGAAAATTTGCTTTTTATTTGAGACTCATATTTTGATGTTGAAAAATCAAACTGAAGTCTTTTTGGATAAAATGTCAACTATTTTTTTTTAATTTTGTCTTTGAAATTAAAAAAATTATCTATTTTAGTGGCTATTTTTATATTTTTTTTTTGCTGAAAATTCGTATTTTTGGGTTGAAAATTCTTTTTGGGTTGAAAATTTGCTTTTTGTTTGAAACCCATATTTTAATGTTGAAAAGTCAAACTGAAATTTTCTTTGGATGAAAATTTAACTATTTTTTTTAATTTGTCTTTTTAATTTAAGATTCATTTGTTTATGTAGAAATTGCATCTTTCTTGTATATAAATGCAACTGCTTGGTTAGAAATTCAACAATTTTGTTAAAAAGTTATCCTTTTTGGTTGAAAATTCAACTATTTCGTAGGAAATTTACTTCTTATTTAAAACTCATATTTTTAATGTTAAAAAATCAAACTAAAATCTTTTTGGATGAAAATTCAAATATATTTTTTTGAAATTTCGTCTTTTAAATTAAAAAATTAATCTATTTTAGTAGAAATTACATCTTTCTTGGATAAAAATGCAACTGTTTGTTTGAAAATTCAACAATGTATCCTTTTTGGTTGAAGAATCAACAATTTACGTGAAATTTTGTTTCTTTCGTGGCTGTATATTCTTTATTTGCGGAAAATTCGAATTTTTGGTCTTTAAATTCATTTTGTTTTTTAATGAAATTTCGTCTTTTTGTTTGTAATATAAATTATAAACTATTACACTTTTTTATCAAGAATTCATCGTTGCAGGCTGAAAATTGAATTATTTTGTTGAAAAATCGAATATTTTTTTGTCAATTAAAATATTTTGTTGAGAAATCATCTTTTATGATAGAAAAGTAATTTTTTGTTTAAAATAAATAACGTTGAAAAATTTTAATTTGTATCTGAAGTATTGTTTTATTCCATTTATCCTAGGCTAAAAATATTGCAAGATTAAAATGCTGGTATTTGAATGGTAATTATTTAAATAATACCAAAGACATAATAACTTCTTGAATTTGTCTCTAAAGTCCAAGTATTTGAATAATAATTCGAACAAATTTTTTATTTTATCTTCTTATGCTTGAAATTCAGTGTATATTTATGTAAAATTAATATTAAATTAAATTCAAACCGCTTCAAATTCTTAACTTTTCACATAAAAATATTGCATTTTCAACAAGGTAGATAAACTTTTAACCAAATAGTTGAATTTTCAACCAAAAAGATTAATTTTCTACCAACAAAAAAAAAATTTAAACAAAATATATGAATTCTCAATCAAATATGTAGTTGAATTTTCCACCAAATAGTTGAATTTTTAACTAAAAAACATCAATTTTCAAACAAAAATGGAACAGTTAAATTTTAAGTTTAAAAAATTAGTTTTCATTCAAACTGATGAATTTTCAACTAAAATTATGAACCTTTAACTCAAATAGTTGGATTTCTAACCAAACAGAGAATTATTAATTAAAATGATGAAATATTTATCTCGAATTGTTACATTTATAGCTTTATAAGAATTAATTAAAAAAATAACGATAATTTTCGGAATAGTTGATAAATTTTCAAACAAAGTGATAAATTTCCAACTAAAATGATGAATCTTCAACTGGAATAATTGAATTTTAAACCAAAAAGATTAATTTTCAACTAAAATTATGAATCTTTAACTAGAAAAATTGAAATTTCATTCAAAAGATTAATTTTCAACCAAGAAGATTAATTTCTACCAAAAAATACGAGTTTTCAATAAAATAAATGAATTTTCAATTAAAAAAGATAAATTGTCAACCAAAAACTGAATAGTTTAATTTTCAGTTAAAAAAGTTATGTTCAACCAAACAATAGAATTTGCAAACTAAAATGATTGAATATTCAATTGGAATAGTTAGGTTTTCAGACAAATAAAAACTATTTGAAAAAATATAATTTTCGAAAAAATGGATACATTTTCAAATAAAGTAATAAATTCCTAACTAAAATGATGAATCTTCAGTTGAATTTTAAACCAAAAGGACGATGAATCTTCAGCAAGAAAAATTAATTTTCAACAACAGAGTTTAACTTTTAACAAAGTAATTGAATTTCAATTAAAAAAAAATGAATTTTTCGTGAAAAATTTAGTTGTTGATATTTTAACGAAAACAAATTTGAATTTTTATTCAAAAATATTGAGTTCAACCAAAAAGACGACTTTTCTACATGAGTTGAATTTTCGACTAAGAAAGGTTTTTCGGTCAAGAGACAGAAAAAATTGCAAACAAATTTTATAAAAAAAAAATTTCTATAAAATAGTTGAATTTTCTACAAAAATAATAGAAAAATAATAGAATTTTTAACCGAAAGAGGCCATTTTTTTACAAAATACTGTAATTTTCAACCCAAAAATATAAATTTAAAAAAAATGTCAACCAAATAATTGAACTTTCAGCTAAAAAAGATCAATTTTCAACCAGAAATTGAATAGTTAAGTTATAAGTAAAAAATTAGTTTTACACAACAAAAAATGAATTTTCAATAAAAAAGTTCAATGCTCTACCAAAATAATAGCAAAATAATAGTATTTTTCACCTAAAAAGGCGATTTTTTTTACAAAACTGTTGAATTTTGAAGTCAAAAAGATGAAATTTCAACAAAATATTTGAATTTTCAACCAAAAAAAGATTAATTTTCTATCAAAACTAGAATATTTAATTTTTCATTCAAGAAAATTAATCACAGACAAAAAAAAAATGAATTTTCCACGAAATATTTTAATACCGTTACCGATTTTTATCAGTGACTCTTTGTAAAAAAATAAATTTTATGCAACAAAAAAAAACAATTTTCAACAAAATAGTTTAATTTCTACAAAATAGTGTGATTTTTAAACCAAAAATATAAAGTGAAAAAAAATGGAATTTTCAGCTAAATGAGATTAATTTTCAACAAAAAATTGAATAGCCCTCAGTAAAAAAAAATTTTTTTTGCAACGAAAAAAGGAATTTTCAACAAAATTGTTCAATTTTCTACAAAATGAATAGTAAAATAATAGAATTTTTAACCCAAAGAGACCATGTTTTTTTACAAAATACTGCAATTTTTTACGCAAACATATGAATTAAAAAAATTTCAAAGAAATAATTGAACTTACAGCTAAAAAAGATGAATTTTCAGCCAGAAATTGAATAGTTAAGTTATCAGTAAAAAATGAGTTTTTATACAACAAAAAATGAATTTTCAACAAAATAGTTTAATTTTCTACCAAAATAATGGCAAAATAATAGAATTTTTCACCTAAAAATACGATTCTTCTACAAATCTGTTGAATTTTGAAGTCAAAAAGACGAATTTTTCATCAAAAGTAGAATATTTAATTTTTCAGTTAAGAAAATTAATCAGACAAAAAAAATGAATTTTTAACAAAGTATTTAAATACAGTAGCATAAAGTTACTTTTAGAAATGAAGAAGCCTTGTTTTTAAATTTTATATCGGAATCAAAAAAAAAAAAAAATTAAGGACTCTCGAAAAAATTCCCTGATTTAAAAAAAAAAATGCCCTGAAATTTCCAGGTTTTTCCAAGCTCGTAATATAAGTATATAACTTCTGAAAATTGCAGGGTCGAATGAAATAACCGGTTAATTCTTTAATCTCTTAATTCCGTACTAGTGACCTGCTGAATATTATTAAAAATTCAGTACCTGATTTGATTTTTATAAAAAGTTATAAAAGTGGTTCGTCGATTTTTATCAGATACTCTTTGATTTCATATTATTTATCAGTTTGGTTGATGGAGCAGAAACCAGCTTTCAGTATCACTGTGATTTTATTATAGATAGAAATCGTCACTTATAAAGAGCCTTCATCGTTAGAAAATAAATATGAAATAACAGTGAACATCTTCTTCGCTTGGCAAGTTTCGTTGATCACCTCTTTATCTCTTCCTGTAATTTTCAATGTTTATTCAAGTCACTTCCATCTCACGAGGCATCTAGCCTCATCCTGAACATCGACTTCAGAAAAAATTTTTATAAAAAAAAGTGCAAAATTTTAGCACCGTTATTAAGGCCATGTGACGAGTGGGTCACGTGACCGGATTCCTGCCTTACCGACACTTTTTTTATTTGTAAACTTATTTTCACACGAATAGCCACATCGAGTTGAAAATTTGGGATAATAAATAAGAAGCACTAAAAAATGAGGCTCTGGTCCTAAATTTCAATAATGATGAAAAAATAAATTATTAAAAAAAAAACTTTTACCATAATTATACACATTTAGGACCAGAGTCGCATTTCTTAGTGCTTCTTATTTATTATCCCAAATTTTCAACTCGATGTGGCTATTCGTGTGAACATAAGTTTACAAATAAAAAAAGTGTCGGTAAGGTAGGAATGTGGTCACGTGACCCAATTGTCACGTGGCCTTAATGTAGAATCCTATAGATGAAAACTCGTAATTTTATGGAGAAAGATTTCGTGTTAGTCATAGTAAGTCATAGGGTGACCTCTATATATTTTAAATTGAAACCAACAGAAGTAAAAAAGTAGATTTCTCATTTTATCGGTCGCTGATAATTATTTCGATTTATTTATTTTTACTATTACTCTCAATGTAAGTTTTTATTAAAGATATTATATCTTTGGTTGTTATGACTGACTTTCTCAATATAAGGCGTAAAATAAAATGTATTTTAGTAATTTTTTTACACTTCTAATCCAGTTGCAGATGTTCTTCTTCATCATGATATGCGCGTTATATTTCGGCCGATATTATTGTATGTACTATAGTCTACTCGATGAGATTAGATGAATGACAAGAGACAAAATAGCCGCAGTTCGTGGCGCTTACTCAGTGATGTATTATAAAGCTTGAAAAAATATAAAGTAACAATTAATTCAATTTTTTAATGGAAGTTTATTTATATTTAAAATACTTCTAGTATTTCATAATTTTTCAAAATGTTTTCAATGTCGCGAGATAATTATCTAAATTTAATCTTCAAAATTATATGTAAATGTGTTCCAAGTTTTTATGCAATTAATTAAAAAGATTATAAATAATTGAAAATTTCAGAAAAATATAAGATAAAAATTATTTTGATGTTTCAATGCAAATAATATTTTTGATTGATTTTTATGTAATTAACTGATTAATAAACTGTTATTAACTATTGAATGATTCACTTTTTTCAAAAGAGTGAATTACATAAAGATTGAATTTGAATTGTTTTTAATTAAGTCACATAAATTAATTATTTACATTAAATATCTCCATTACAATTATATAATTTTTCCAAATGTTTTTGATGCTGTGAAGTGAGTATCCGAATTCAATATTCAAAATTATATGTGCATATATTTCAATTTCTCCTGGTATTACTTTTAAAGGTTATTAATAATTGAAATTTTCAGATAAATATTAAATACAAGGTATTCTAATATTTCAATGAAAATAATTATTAATTGCTCTCTATGTTATGAACTCATTAATTAAATATTAACTGTTTCTGTTAAAAATCACATTTTCTGGAATAAGTTAAAAGATGATTAATAAATTTAATAAAAGAAGAGTCTAAATTTGAAGAAAAATATATATAAAGTAAAAATTATTTGAAAGTTTTAATAAAAGTAATTTTTTCATACTTTTTATGTTGTAAACTGATTAATTAAGAATTAGCTGATTAATTTTGTTCACAATATCAAATTATATTAAGATTGAAATCAAATATTCTTTAATTAAGTAACATAAATTGATTATTTACTTTGAGATTATGTAATTGAATGCTGGATATAATTTGCATAATAAAAGTTTATTCAAATTTGAAATACCACTAATTACATTATTTTTGAAATGAACCTGATGTTGTGAAACGAGTGCCTGCATTCAATTTTCAAAATTGCATGTGAATATGTTTTTTTCTGAAATTAGTATGGAAGGTTACTAATTAATGAAATTTTCAAAAATGATAGTAAATTTTTTTAAATGTATCTGAATTTTCATTCCGAAAGTATGTGCACATTTCAATTTTCTCTGGAATAGTTTAAAGGGTTATTAATAATTCAAATTTTCAGAAAAATATGAAGTAAGAATTATTTCAATGATTTAATGAAAATAATTCTTCAATGCTTTTTGTGTTATGAAATCAAAAATTTGATTGGTCAAGACATTTGAAAGAATAAATAGTAATTCGAAAATTGAGTAAAGGACGAACATGAATATTAATAAAATAAATTAATGGTCAATTAGAAAAACAGTAAAAAAAATATAAATAGTTACAAATTTCAAAGAGAATCGAATTTCTGACAGTCAATCAATATTACATTCTAAAAGCGGTAATGATTGACTTGATCATTGACCAATGAGAGCAATTAATCAAATAGGCTAATGAATTTTCTCTTTTTTAAACTCTAAAAAATGCAAATTGGGACCTTCTCGAAATTGAAGGCCATAAATCCTAATTGTGTACGTTTCTACGTTGAGAAAAATTTAAAAATAAATATTAATCTTTTAATTTAAATGAAGTTCAAGATTAATTCAGTCCATATTTCAATTTCGACATGTAATTAAATTAACTAAATTAATGTAGGTACCATATTGCTAAGATTTTAAGTCGAAATATATTGTATTTTCAACAGAATAGTTGAATTAAAAAAAAAAATTAATTTTCTATCAAAATAGATGAATTTTCAACCCAAACAGATGAATTTTGAGCAAAAGAGATGAGTTCTGAAGCTAAAAAATCGAATTCTTTTTGAATACATTCGACTTTTGACCAAATGGTTGAAATTTCAAGAAAAAGAAGATTTTCTAACAAAAAAATTTAATTTTAACCAAATAGTTGAATTTTTAGTGAAGAAAAATTTTTCTGTCAAGAAATAAAAAATGCAAAGAAATTGTTGAATTTTCAAGCCAAAAAGACGAATTTTCTACAAAACCATTGCATTTTTTACGCAAAATTAAGAATTATAGACAAAAAACTTAATTTTCAGGCAAATAGTGGGATGTTCTACCAAAATAGTTGAATTTTCAACCCAGAAATATGAATTTAAAAAAATCAACCAAATAATTGAACTTTCAACTAAAAAAGATAAATTTTCAACAAAAAATGGAATGGTTAAGTTATCAGTTAAAAAAATAAATTTTATACAAAAGAAAATCAATTTTCAACAAAATACTTTAATTTTCTACAAAAATAATAGCGAATAATAATAATAATAATAGAATTTTTAAACCAAAGAGACCATTTTTCTACAAAGTAGTGTAATTTTTAATCCAAAAATATGAATCAAAAAAATTTCAACCAAATAATTGAACTTACAGCTAAAAAAGATAAATTTTCAGCCAGAAATTGAATAGTTAAGTTATCAGTAAAAAAAAGTTTGATACAACAAAAAGTGAATTTTCAACAAAATAATTCAATTTTCTACCAAAAAAGGACTAATTTTCTATCAAAAGAGAATAATTTTCAACCCAAACAGATGAATTTTCAACAAAAAAGTTTATTTTCAACCGAGAAAGATGAATTTTTAACAAAAAAGTAAATTTTCAAACAAGAAAGATTAATTTTTGAATTTCCAGAAAAAGAAGATTTTTTAACAAAAAAGATTAATTTTAACCAAATAGTTGAATCTATAATGAAGAAGAATTTTTCTGTCAAGAAATAAAAAAAAATTCAACGAAATTGTAGAATTTTTAAGCTAAAAAGACGAATTTTCTACAAAACCGTTGAATTTTTTACCCAAAATTAAGAATTATAGACAAAAAACTTAATTTAAGCCAAATAGTGGAATTTTCTACCAAAATAGTTGAATTTTCAACCCATAAGTATGAATTTAAAAAAAATCAACTAAATAATTGAACTGTCAACTAAAAAACATAAATTTTCAACCAAAAATGGAATAGTTAAGTTATCAGTTAAAAAATTAATTTTATACAAAATAAAATCAATTTTCAACAAAATAGTTTAATTTTTAGTCCAAAAATATGAATTAAAAAAATTTCAACCAAATAATTGAACTTACAGCTACAAAATATAAATTTTCAGCCAGAAATTGAATAGTTGAGTTATCAGTAAAATAAAAGTTTGATACAACAAAAAATTAATTTTCAGCAAAATAGTCCAATTTTCTACCAAAATAATAGATTTTTTCACCTAAAAAGACGATTTTTCTACAAAACAGTTGAATTTTGAAACCAAAGAGATGAATTCTCAACAAAATTTTCGAATTTTCAACCAAAATAAGATTAATTTTCTATCAAAAGAGGTAAATTTTCAACCCAAACAGATGAATTTTGAACAAAAGAGTTGAGTTTTCAAGCTAAAAAATCGAATTCTTGTTGAATACATTTGACTTTTGAAACCGAAAAGATGTATTATTTTGAACAAAAAGTTTATTTTCAACCGAGAAAGATGAATTTTCAACAAAAAAGTTAATTTTCAACCAAGAAAGATTAATTTTTAACCAAATAGTTGAAATTTAAAGAAAAAGAAGATTTTTTAACAAAAATTATTAATTTGAACCAAATAGTTGAATTTGTAATGAAGTAGAATTTTTCTGTCATGAAATAAAAAAAAAACTTAAACGAAATTGTGGAATTTTCAAGCCAAAATGACGAATTTTCTACGAAACAGTTGAATTTTAAACCCAAAATTAAGAATTATAGACAAAAAACTTAATTTGGAGCCAAATAGTGGAATGTTCTACCAAATTAGATGAATTTTCAAACCAAAAATATTAATTTTCAAACAAAAAAAAAATCAACCAAATAATTGAACTTTCAACTAAAAAAAGGTAAATTTTCAACCAAAAATGGAATAGTTATCATTAAAAAAATAAATTTTGTACAACGAAAACAAATCAATTTTTAAGAACATAGTTTAATTTTCTACCAAAATAATAGGATTTTTAAACTCAAAATACAATTTTTCTACAGAATAGTGTAATTTTTAAATTAAAAAAAAAATCGACTAAATAATTAAACTTTCAGCTAAAAAATATTAATTTTCAACCAAGAATTGAATAGTTATCAGTAAAAAAAGTAAGTTTTATGCACCAAAGAAATTAATTTTCAACAAAATTGTTTAATTTTCTACCGTAATAATAACAAATAATAATAATAATAGAATTTTTAACCCAAAGACGCCATTTTTCTACAAAATAGTGTAACTTTTTATCCAAAAATATGAATTAAAAAAGTTTTAATCAAATAATTGAACTGACAGCTAAAAAAGATCAATTTTCAACCAAAAATTGAATATTTAAGTTATCAGTAAAAAAATAAATTTTATACAAAAAAAAAGTTAATTTTCAACAGAATAGTTTAATTTTCTACCAAAACAATAGAATTTTAAACCCAAAATACCATTTATCTACAAAATAGTGTAATTTTTAAACCAAAAATATATAAATTAAAAAAATTCAACTGAATAATTTAACTTTCAGCTAAAAAAGATTAATTTCCAACCAAAAATTGAATAGTTGTCCGTAAAAAAAAATAAGTTTTATGCAACAAAAAAATGAATTTTCAAAAAACTTGTTCAATTTTCTACCAAAATAATAGCAAAATAATAGAATTTTTAACCCAAAGAGGCCATTTTTCTACAAAATACAGTACTTTTTAACCCAAAAATATAAATTAAAAAAAAATGTAAACCAAATAATTGAACTTTTAGCTAAAAAATATGAATTTTCAACCAAAAATTGAACAGTTAAGTAATAAGTAAAAAATAAGTTTTACACAACAAAAAATGAATTTTCAACAAAATAGTTCAATTTCCTGCCAAAATGATAGCAAAATAATAGAATTTTTCACCTAAACAGACGATTTTTCTACAAAAAAGTTGAATTTTGAAATAAAAAAGATAAATTTTCATCAGAATATTTGAATTTTCAACAACAAAAATTAATTTTCAATCAAAAAAGAATAATTTTCAACCCAAATGGACGGATTTTCAACGAAAGATTCAAATTTTCAAGTTAAAAAATCGAAAGCTTCAGAAAACATTTGACTTTTGAAACCTAAGTGATGAATTTTGAAGAAAAAGTTTATTTTCAGCCAAGAAAGATGAATTTTCATCGAAAAAGTTAATTTTCAACCGAGAAAGGTGAATTTTCAACCAAAAAGTTGAAATTTCAAGAAAAAAAAAATTTTGAACAAAAAAGTTTAATTTGAACGAAATATGTAGTTGAATTTTCAATGAAGAAAGATTTTTCAGTCTATAAATAAATAAAAAATTCAACCATATTGTTGAATTTTCAATCCAAAAAGACGTATTTTCTACAAAATAGTTTAACTTTTAACCCAAAATTATGAATTTTAACAAAAAAAATCATTCTTAGCCAAAAAGTGAGAAGTTCTACCAAAATATTTGAATTTTCAAACCAAAAATATGAATTTAAAAAAAAATTCAACCAAATAATTGAACTTTCAACTACAAAAGATCAACTTTAAACCAAAAATGGAATAGTTAAGTTATCAGTAAAAAAATAAATTTGATAAAACAAAACAAAATCAATTTTCAACAAAATAGTACAATTTCCTACCAAAATAAAGCAAAATAATAGAAGTTTTAACCCAAAAAACGCGATTTTTCTACAAAATAGTGTAATTTTTAAACAAAATAATTTCAACTAAATAATAAAGTTTCAAACAAAATTGTTCATCTTTTAACCGAATTTCAACCAAAGAAGATAAATTCCCATCGAAAAATATAATACATTGTTCGATATTTCAACAAAAAAGATTTAAATTTCAAATTAAAAACTAGCCATTTTAGCTGAATTGCAATTTTTATCAGAATTCATAATAATTAAACTGATAGACCTTTTTATACATTTTATATACGAACTAATTATTATTTTATTGTTATTCCCTAATTTTCCCGGCACTAATATGCCAAATTTACTGAAAAAATTTGAATTTTTCACAAGTTTTTAAATAATATGATTACGATTGATGAATTATTTTATTTCGTTATTTCGGGGAAAAATGTAGCCAAAAGTAACCTTTTCATAAAATAAGTAACTTTTTAGTAACCCCAGATCAAAAAAGTAACTAAGTTACTAAAATATAACCCGTTTTGAGCCCAACATTTGTGGGCAAAAACTTATTCTGAAGAATTCGAAAAAAATTAAAAGCTTGGAAAATTGTTAATGGTTTAGGTTTTATTTTAAAAGAATAATTTTAATCTTCGAAGATTTCAAAATGTGTGGAAAAAGAATATGGAAGACTTTGAAACCATTTTTTTAATTTTTCAATATTTGATAATAATTATTTCCTAAAATGTTTGAAAAGATTGTAAAAGATATAAAAGTAACATTTTGCAATTTTGCTACATTACATAATTTTATAAAATATTTTAGTAAGTTCAAGAGATATTCAGAAGTTTTGAATCAATTCAAAAATAATTAAAACTTGTAAAGATTTCTTAAGAATCTTGTAAGGTTTCACGAAAGTGATTTTTTTTTAGATTTTTAGGAAAAATTAAAATGGTTTTTCATTTCGAAAAATTAATTTTAAGAGATTATTTAAAAATATTTCAAAACATTTCGATTGATTTCTAAAATTGTCGAAGAAGAATCTGAAATATTTTAAGGAAAGTTTTTCAATTTAGCAGAATTAAAAAAAATGCCAGAAAAATTTGAATAATTTTAAAGATTAGAAGGTTTAGAAGGTCAGAAAAGATTAAAAAAAGAAGTTTCTGACAATTCGCATGAAAATTTGTAATAAATTAAAAAAAAATTAAAAAAGGTTTTTAAACATTGCAAACGATTTACAAAAATTTCGAAGAGCCTAGAAGATTTTTAAACAAACTGTTTCAATATGTTAAGATTAAAATTAAAAAAAAATCGAGTAAACGTAAGAAATATTAAGAAGAATTGAAAAGATTCAAAAAAAATTTTAAACTTCATAAGATTTTCAGAAATGTAGTTTTTTAAAAATTAAAAAAAACTTTAGATGCTTTAAAAGAATTGCGAAAGGTTTCAAAAGAAGAAACAAATTTTCCTAAAATTCCTGGGGAAATTTAAAAGATTAAAAGGCAATTTTTTTACACTTTGAACAATTTTTCAAACTTTCAAGAAAAATTCTATTCAGCTAAAAATATTTCTTGATTTCTTCCAGACTTCCAAAACTCCTAAAAATCTTTTAAAAAATAAATAGAATTTCAACTAATATTTTGTAAAATCTTATAAAATGAAGAAAATTTCTTTAAAATCTTCTAGATTCTTTTTTGACACATCTGAAATATTCGAAAATCTTTTTTAATGTTTTCAAGAATCTTATAAAAATTAAATAATATAAATTTAAAAAACAAACCGATAATACTTATTTTCTTGTTCTCAATCTTCAGAATTTCATTTCAGCTCGAATTTAAGCGTTCAAAAACTTTTAACAAGTAAATAATCATTTCTAATTTTTATATTATATCATTATTAATATATTTTGTATTCTATATGTTATTTAAAAAAGGTTTAAATTGCTGAATTTTAATTAGTACTTACATTAAGTAACTTCCATATTATTTTATATGACTAAAAAAAATATTGAAAAAACATTCAGTATTACATCAAAATATATTGTTTTATTTATTTCCAGACAATACTTCATCTTACAAAATATTTCTTAAATTTAGAAAACGTCTATTATTTTTTTAAACATGATACAAAAAATGTAACGTAACGGCGATGAGGGTGGGGGAACCCCCCACCTTCATCGCCGTTACATAAGGCGTTACATTGTAGGCGATGAGGGTGGGGGAGCCCCCCACCTTGATCGCCGTTACGTAGCATTTCATATCCAAAGGAAGTGTTACGGTATGCTACACGGGGGAGGGGGGGGGGGAGATTGAAAATAATGCTACGAAATATGTGAACGTTCCCGTATGGCTACAGTAGATTATTAGAAGATCTATGGTTATGTGGGCCATAGCTTTGATGCGGGAACTAATGTAGGTGTAGGTGGAGGAACCATTTAACAGGTGGGTACCTCAAAGTTATAAATAAGACCATCAACTTAATGTACTTTATACATGTTGTCACACTTGCATATAAAGAAATTTGGTATACAAAAAAGGGTTATAACGGGAATGTGCGCCGCTGATATAAAAAGTTGAATAATTATTATCATTAATTAAAATTATATTGAAAATCGAAATAACTAATTATAAGCTACGCCTCATTGACAATAATACATTCAATTTTACGTTTCAAAAACTTCGTAAGCATCCACATCAGAGTTGAAACTCTTTGTACGCGTCACATTACATACAAGACAAACTTGACCATCAATATTTTTAATAATATTGTCTATCATACCAAACATTGGAAAATTTTCACCCATCAAATTTTCGAATCGCATCACTATATAAATTCTTGATCTATATGTTGGTCTATCTATTTTTACCCAGTGGAGAGTATGATGAGGCCCACTGAAAGGCTCAGGCAACGTGTCTTCAAAGAGAGACTAGTTGTAACAATCAGTCACATGGTGAAGGCACTGGAAGGGTCCATCAGAATCATTTGCCACAAGTCCTATTTTAGTCATCAGTCTGTAGTACAAAGCAAATTATTCTTTAAGACAAAGTGTGTAGGGGAAAGTGGGGTATGCTGTCAGTACGGGGCATGGCGACTCTTGCAAATAATGCTCGTGTTTGTTCATTTTCATATTAATTTTTTGATGTGTAAACATCTTAGACCTCGATATGGGGAGTCGCGCCTGATTCAAATGAAGCTACGACTAGAACGTGTAACGCAGGCCTCTGACACACACGCTGGTTCTCATGTCACAGAACGGAGGCTTTATTCTCTCTCTCTCCCGCTCTCTCTCCCTCCCTCCATCCCCCTCTCTCTCCCTCTCTCAAACGAATAATAATTGTTTAAACAATTGTAAATTATTTACAAACAGAAGGAAAATATGCTGTGTCTAATTTGAAAAAAAGAAGCAATTTTCAATATTTTTGATGTGTAAACATCTTAGACCTGGATATGGGGAGTCGCGCCTGATTCAAATGAAACCACGACTAGAAAGTGTAACGCCGGCCTCCGACACACGCGCTGTGTCTCATGTCACAGAACGGAGGCTTCTCTCTCTCCCTCTCCCCCTAACTCTCTATCTATCTATCTCTCTCCCCCCTCTCTCTCAAACGAATAATAATTGTTTAAACAATTGTAAACTATTTACAAACAGGAGGAAACTATGCTGTGTCTAATTTGAAAAAAACAAACAATTTTCAACATTTTTCTTATGATTTTTGAGTACTTAGATGTGTAATAATAAGGATACGTGTCATAATAATGAATTTTTCATAAGGAAATTTCAATTTTTAATATTCTTCTTCATGAAATATAATTAGCCTAATTCTAAATGTAGATGCGTAACATAAGTGCGACACAATGTGTTCTTTCAGAGAACTGATATCGGTCCGCATCGGTATTTTATACACAAAGCTTGACTAGGCGGGCAAAGGAGAGAATGCGTTTTAGGAAATAAAATAGTTTGAAGAATGAATCAATAAATTTTTCAAATGTTCAAAATTATATAATTTTTAAACAATTTTAGGTTGAAACACTACAATTAAAGGATTTTACATTGTTATTGAAGCATTCAAATTCAAAAATGTCACCTATAAATTAAAAATTAAAAACAATGAAACAATGCAAATTTTTAAGTTTGCATTCAGCAATCTAAAATTTTAATGATTTGAGGCTTATTTTATTTTAAATAATTCAATTTCAATTTGTTCATTTTTGAATATTTCATTTTTACTTTCTTATTTTTAATTTATCATAACAGATATGCGAAACTCAAAGCGTGTCCAAAGTACAGTTTAGTGATTATTAGTTTTTTCTTGAAAAATCTAAATTGAAAAATGTGATCTACAAATTAAAAATTAAAAAAAATGAAACAATGCAAATTTTAAAGTTTACATTCAGCACCCAGAAATTCGAACGATTCGAGGTTCATTTTATTTTTAATAATTCAACTTTATTTAGTTTATTTTTGAATGTTTGATTTATAATTTCTTATTTTAAATAAACAGTCAAATATTGTTAAATATTGAAACAAAAATTTTTTAATTAAAAATTTTCAAACTGAATGCTTAAAAAATGGAGTATTTTAGAAAGGAATAATATTTTAATAGGATTTGAAATTGAATAAAAGCATTTAATTATGAAAATATTAATCAAAATGTTTTTGAAAATTGAAAAAAGATTTTGAAGTTTCAATCGGATGCAAAAATTTAATTAATTACTAAGGCTTTCGAATTAAAATAGTTCAATTTTTAACATGAAAATCTATAAATTATTTAATTATGAAGAGATTCATAATCGTCTTATAAAATCAATTTTATTATTATTCTATTGTTAAGAGTCGAACTATAGTTCAATTAAAAAAATAAATACTTAATTTATATTTACAGTTTATCACGGTGAAACATCACGACGCTAGAATAGAAATTATTCAAAGTTTCTCTTTTTTCCAGGGTTAAAAACAATTTAATAATACTTTTGAAATTCAATATTTTGTTGCTGTTTATAATTTAGCAAATTTAGGTTTATTTGCTATGAAATAATGAAATTGTCAACAAATAAGTAGATTTTTTAACCAAATTGTTGAGTTTGCAATCTTTTTTAGATGAAAATTCATGTACTTTGTTGAAAATGTGTCCGTTTTAGTAGAAAATTAATCCTTTGGGTTGCAAATTCAACTAACTAGTTGGTTAAAAATATATATTTTTGATTGAAGATTCATAATTTTAGTTAAAATTTCATTTCTTTGGTTGAAAAAGTATTCTTTTGGCTCAAAAACACAATTAAAAAGTGTTTAAAATATATTTAGAAACAAATTTTCTTTGCATTAACATTATTAATCTCTAAGGGAATGATTAGTTTTATACCTAGAAAAATTGAGAAATTGGGATATTGTAGCAACCCCGAATAAGGCACTGTTTAATGCAAATAATATGTTTTCCATTAATTTGATTTCTTTTATCATTTAAATTTAGCGCCCTTTCTAATTTGAAGCTATAGATTTCCCCGCGAAATTTAAATAATGTAATTATTATTAAAGATAGAAAATACGATTATTATAATCCTAATTCAAAATGCTCATAAATGCTTATTAAATTCTCAAAGCATTTAAAGGTTGAGCATATTCTTGAGCATATTATCATTTATATTTAGCGCCCTTTCCAATTTGAAGCTATACATTTTCCCGCGAAATTTAAATAATGTAATTTTTACATTATTGTTTGTAGAATAAAGTGTGGTCTTGGTTTACGAGATTTGATATAAGGGCACCAAGACCTTTCTGAACATGTCAATAGAGCGCAAGGCCAACAATCCTCATGAGGCACAAGATCGCAAACGAGCATGCCAAACATTAAAATACAATTTTACATCTCGCTCGATGATATTTACCTTGGATCGCGTCATTACGAGATTGAATTGCCTCTTCTCTCTCATCACAGCTGTCTCTACTAACTATGTTGGAAGCACCTAAGGCACGACTTTGTTGTCCAACATCAAAGTTCAAGTCAAGTTTGCAAATATGTTTTTTAAACTGATGCCAGTTAGTGAAATCCCGATGACAATTTTCCTCTCCACAGTTGAAGCTGTCTGACTTTCGTTTCAAGTTAACAATTTTAGAATGTAGATATAGACCACTTATGGAAGATACAAACTGGTAACACTCATCACACACGGGCATTTTGGTTCTAAGATAAGTTTTGAAACTTAGCTTGAAACTTATCAAGGAATAAAGTCAATATTAATATTAAAGAAAGTCAGTCTCAGTAATAGAAACTGGCATGTCCAGAAACATACAATATCACATTCAGTAGTTGAGTAAACCGGCCTCAAAATCAGCACTGTAATTTTTTAATCAATCTTTTAACCTCTGGGAGATTGGCTATTGGATTGATCCTGTCATAAGGTACATGCACACCAAACAGTGTTTTTTGAAGTACTGTCCACTGTTTTTGACTTTGAATAGGGTACTCACAATGGAGAGCAAAATAACATTTGAAAGTCACTTCCAAGGCGCGCAAAGGACTTTCAACTAAGATGGGTCGACCATCAATCACAACATAACTCGAATTAATGTCCTTTAGTGTCATGCCAACTACAAGAGGAAACGGCTGCACGGAGAAGCCCTTCTCTGCCGCAACCGCATTGATTCTTTCTATCTCCTTCTCAAAATCAGATAGGACCTGTACGAAATGCAAATTTTTAGAGAATGTAGAAAGATTGCTCTTTCTCCTTATAAAAGTAATGTGATAGACAAGAAAAATCTCAAATACCTTGATATGCAACATACATCCCTGCTGAATTTCCGCCCTAGATGCTCTCCAAGCCTTTCCTTTTGGCACTTTTACAGGGCAAACTGAAAATAGCTGGACAAATTTCTGTATAAGGTCAACATCAGACTCTGCAATATGAATGGAGAATATATAAAATGAAGATCAAAATACTTCGAGCTTATCACACACAAGTTAATGGGTCATTCTACTATCTCGGCAAAAAAGGTTAACTTTTAGAATATTTTTCTCAACAACTACTTCATGTAATTGAATAAAATGTTGAGCGTTTATTTAGGCTGTCTCGAAGTTTACAAAAACAATCTTTTCACATAAAATTATTATTTAGTTTAGGTATTATTTAACAATAAACAAAGTGCCCCAAAAAAGGCATGTCCACTGCGCGCACGATATGTCCAGTCAGCATAATCTGAAACATAAAAATCAGACATTTTCTTCATTAGTATGACCATAGTTCTGAAGTGACGAAGCGGATTTTTTTTTATTTTGCAAAATGACAAAATGTCGGCAGTTTAAACAAAAGATTTCCAAAAATCGTGTTTTTTGCTCTTTCTTGGTTAATTTAACTATGATAAAATTACAAATTTTGAAAACCGCTTCGTCGCTCTGTAGATATTTATATTTGGAATAAACGTAGAAAAATTGAAAGTAATCGTTTGAAAACTTTTCGAGAAATCGTGCGCCCAGGGCGCAAAAATGTTGTTTCGAGAATAACGCGTTTGACGTTTTCGGAACATAAAAATTCTAAGAAAAAGTTACTTACACTTAATCAGCGATCCCTGCTCCATATAATATTCCTTCTGCTTGTTTGAATGAATCCTCCTGATTTGATAATCTCTTTCACTTTATATCTAACATTTTCACTAAACGAAACTGCACAAAATGAAACAACGTTACGATGATTACAAGCACTCAGCTCTCTACGCGCTTTTGCTCCAAGCTATCAAAACTTCAAGCCATCAAGAATTGTAAAGAAATATTATATAATAATTGCATCAACCAAATTACTTACCTTCTTCAGAAGTGTTTTTCTTCCTACACTTATTCACAGCGTCTTTAATAGTAGTAACAACCCCCCGGTGTAATAAGGGACTCGGAAAGAAACTTTTGAAGCACTTTTCTTCAAAATGATGACTACAAATCCGCAAATCGTGACAAACGCTTCCCTGAACTTCAGCGAATTTTATCCATTCGTAACGACTGCAAAATACAAATATTTATTTAAATTTTCACTTGCTTACGATTAGCAAGTTACATTATTGGTGATTGTTGCAACTTGCTGTTAAAGTTTACTCTTTCTTTAAATTTCCATGCATGTTGGTGAGGTTATATAGAAGCCCTTCAGATTGTTTCTACAAAAACAATGGTATTGGCTATTTTATTGTACTTACGTTGTTGAGTTCACTGAAAGTCGAAAAAACGAACATCCTTCATTTTCTATTGTGCTATTGTTGCAGCCACTCATACTACAGTAATCTGGCATTTTTATTAAAAACCTTTTACTATCAAACTTGTTTGTAAACAAAACCTTTTTCACTGTCAGACACTGTCAGAGAAGACGCATTATAGAAAGTGAACTTGCCGTTGAAATACCCGAGCTTCTTCCCCGAGGCGACAGAGTGCACTAGTGTCCAGTGTACGGTCACCTTCCACTCTCTTTAATACTCTCTGATCGAAAGTATAGAAAGACTCCGAATTTCTGTATGAAATTTTCATAAGATATTTCTGAATATATAACCTATCTAAAAATGTAAAGAAAAAGATTATTTGTCAAAAATGAGAAAGTAGAATGACCCCTTTAATAAGACACTGCAAACGACTTGAGCATACCAAATTTATCAACTCCAGTTGTAGCAAGTTCCAACTTCACTTTTTCAGAGAAGGATTCCCAGTGCGAGAATATTCTTAAGCTTCCTTCAGTGAATCGGTTGTTGAAATCTATCTCCAGCTGACAACAGAAATATTTGAAAAATGAAAATATCAAGTTAAGTATACTAATTATTGAAATTAGAGTAATACTAACCAGAGTGTAACCCTGTGGTTGCTTCAGACATGCGTATCTCTGCAAGTAAGCCTCTACATTGGCTTTTGGTGCAGTGTCATTCAAAAGGTTGTTCAGCCTATGAGCTGATGTACGCTTCCAGTAGTCGACGATTTCATCCCATGGCTTAAGATGAGTCTCCAAAAATCTGAGGCAAGCCTCTATATCTGTATTACCTGTAGGGGAAAAATATTGAGTAAAGCAAAATGCACTATTTTGTCACAATAACTCCTAAAAATGTTTCAATGAAATTGTCAATTTGAGTGCATCAGTCACCTTCATTATTTTCCGGAATTAGATTATTTGGCTCGATATCCTCCGACTGTGCAGGTCTCTTTCTCCTCAGATTGACCTCCCTCAATTCCTTATTGAGGCTTGTGTATTTATCATACAGCTTGCCCTTGGCAGCTACTGTTTTGCCTCCTTTCGGGGTGTATGCAGGAACATAATAGGTACTCTGAAACAATAATTGAAGACAAATAATTTTCTATTGATAATTATATTCACTGGAAGCACTGATTTCATACGGCAAACTCACCTCCTCCTCATCCGGAAAGACTTCACAGATTTGTCGTGCCAACTCTTTGAAACGAGGAGATCTTATCCTGTAAACCCGAAAAAGAAATGGTCTAGTTTAAAATTGAGAGGTTTGGATGGGTTTCACCAAGCATAGTGTGCAATTATTCTGCCTGAAAGCATTTTGCATGAACGTATTCTAATACATTACTTACACTATATTTGTGTCTACACCATACTCAGCATTGATGACACAGTTGGCCAGCCTCACTCTACTCTTGTTGTCGAAGCCTTTGATCTCGTATAATCCGAGTAAGTATTTCCCATCCACAGTCAGTTGTAAAAGCTGCAGCACATCCTAATATAAAAACATGAATTCTTAGGTTAAATTAAAATTGCGAGATTTCTATGACAGATTTTGTTACATCCAACATATCAGAGCTGCCACCCCAGCTGAAAATTCTTGTACAAGAAACATCGGAGGATCCTGGACATCTTCCTAGACACGATCCTGCACAGGTAATCTTGACGGTTTCTAAGGAAACCTAAAGTTTACAGAAAGCCGTCGCGAAAGCTCATGTTGCTTACAACTATAAAGTTGCTTTCCTTTTATTCCCTTAAAGATCAAACTATCGAGAGAGCCAAGCTACTAGCGAACCCTTGCGGATTAGTTCCTATGCAGGTTCGTGTATAGGATCCTGAACAAGTTCATGTACATGAACCTGGTTCTCAAACCACTCTCTGAAGAAACCTGTACAGGATAATTCAAAGGTTAGCTTGCCTACAGGTTCCTTTGCAGAATAATGTACAGTTACCTTCGCCAAATTCCTGTACACAAACCTTCAAGATTACCTAAAGGTTTATGTTCAGGTTCATATCCATCAGGAACATGTCCAGGATCCTCCGAGGTTCCTGTACAGCAATTTTCAGCTGGAACTGTATGCTACTTCTTACATTACTAATTCTCATTCTTTTAGCTGGCGGTTCCTCAAAAGAAGGTGAATCCTCTCTCTCGGCGTCGCTGCATTCTGTCTTAATTACTGGCTGAGACTCCAACATTTCTGCCAATTCGGTGCTCGTGACGCTACTGTCAAACTCTATTACTGCAGGTATCAGGTTTTCATCAGGCGTCTCGGTTCTTTGTGGGCTTGTATCAGTCTAAAAACAATTAACGACAAACAGTGAGGAAGCTCTAATTTTCTAATACAAGCATCGCGATCTAGTCAGAACCCAATGAAAAGAAGTCACTTTGAGTCACATTTTTGAGGAAATACTCGTGTCATTTTCGGATTGTGATTACTCTAAGAAATTTTCGAGGATTCGCATATTCCTAAAACAAAGTTTGTGTGTGATTTAATTAATCCTCACAGATTCCCTCGCGTAAATCTTGTCCGAAAATAAGACGAGGATTTTTTTATTCGCGATCTTCATTGCACTGTAAAACTTAAAATTAATTTTTCAAGCTTCTGTGATTTTACATTTAGAAAATTTCTCTATAGTAAGCTTTCCATTTAAATCTGCAGAATTATAAGTGATTGGGATAATTTCACATAATTCAGCTTTGTAGTCTTGAAATTGAATCTAAAATCCCTAATCTCAATGTGGGAAAAGTACTACATTGAATGCGGTAATAAAATTGAATGCAGTGACATCTTTATAGGGGTCCTCTTAAGTGTCAGATATTTAATTGAAAAATAAACTTAAAATTAAATCTTTGGTATGCAAACTTTGGTAAAAAAAGGAGCCGGCGCTCCTCATTACTTGCCAAGCGTAGCAGTTTCTGCTATCATAGGAAAAACTGCTGCAGTGTAAATAGGCTCATTTTGCAACAGTTTGAACGTAACATTACAGAAACTTAAAAAATTGATTTCAATTCACACGGTGTGATTTTAAAATCACTTACAGCAAACTCCTGTTCTTTCTGCATTGAGATAAACTTTTCCATTTTGGCGATAAATTTCACCCTATGGCCTATAGGGCCAATCATCTGGGCCAATAAATTCGGCTGAGAAGCGAGCGCCACTATGCTCTCAACGTCATTGAATAAAGCCGCTGGAAAAAGGATTAAAACTGGTAAAAAAACACGTGCAATTCATGAAATAAAAACACATCAGAATAATGATCATAACCTCACTTCAATGTATTAGCCTGCGTTTATTGTATTAAAAAAATATTGAAAGTTATTTAAGTTTTTTAAATATGAATGCTACCTCATAGAGAAAGCTTTGTAATGGTAACATTTTCCAAAAATCTCATAATTCAAAGTTGATTCAAAGAAAAGTTGTGTTGATTCAACACGAATCGATTGATCTATAATATTGATACATTTTACTGCAGAGTAAGGAAGCTATGGTAATGCATAATATTTGAAAATACGGTTTTTTATATTAAAACTGTTTCTTTAACATAATTCGAAGTTGCTGCAAGAACCTTCCTCGGTACACACAATATTTTATGTAATAAGAGTATGTTTTCAGAGTTTTCTCATGATATTAGGCCTCAGGTTTGAGGTTATTTTGAAGGGATAAGTACCGCGCAGAACAGTGCGCGTCGGTCGAAGTAACAAACACGCATGCGGGCTCATTTCCCGCGGAGAATAAAGTGCACTTTATCGGCCTAGGCCGGTAAAATACACCAACAACGACCTACGTTGCTGCTTCAAACCACGCCTAGAAGGCGAGGTAAGCATACTTGTGTTACATAAAATTATTTACCTTTTTTATGAGAAGATTTTTCTTTATATGGAGAATATTACAGTACTGTATTTTATTTATCAAGGAATGTGTATTGTCATCAGTGAATAACAGAATATATTATTAATATTAATATATTACTTTTTATTCTATTTAATTGTTCGCGTCTTGGAGACGCGGGCATTGACCTATTGACAAACTTTCAATGACCATTCCTGATCAATCATATGTCGACAAAGAACGTTTAATAAAAAACCTCCCACTATGAAGAAGAAAAATTTAATACCTATGAGGAAGGAAAATGCTCATAAAGTTATTAAAAATAAATACACCCATAGTGAATACATCCATAGTACTTCACAGCGGTAATTTTTACCCTGTATACAGCATACCCATATCTCGTGAACAAGTTTTTTTTTGTAACAACTTAAAAATTGGATTTTTGCATCACTATTTGAAGCCACTTCTCAGAAGCAACGTAATTCTAACTAAAACTAATTGATAATAATAAAAATAATAATTATATAATAACTAATTACCAGTGCCCATTCATAAACGCAGCATCATTCAAATTCTTGCAAAATGTTTGAAATATTTGGTCATATTTGTGAAATTATTTAAATATTTTTTAAGTCATTGGGGGATCATTGAAATCTTTCAAATATATTCGAAATCTTCGGGAAATCTTTAAAGTCTTTGTAAAGTCTTTGAAATCTATCAGAAATCTTGGAAATCTTTAGGAAATCACAGGGATCACAGCGCAAAAGGAGCTCAAGAAAGGGGAAATAGGGTGGTTTTCTCACGAAAAAGGGGAAAACAGGGGAAAAATTAAACATTTATTTTCATATTTCGAAAAGAACAAACAATATTTTTGTAACAAATGTTACATTTTAAAATAATTTTCAATGATTTCTGCCATTGAAGATTTATTTTCAAAAATTTGATGTATTTGGATCGTTGGAAATCCATGCAGAATGATATAAAACAGTCCGAGAGAAAATAAAATAAGTTAAATATACAATTTTGTTATGTTTAACATCGTTCTCACAGATATTTCTTTCCCAGATTTGTCATTTCATCCTTATCATAATTAGTACTTTCAATGTAAATTAAAAACTAAATTTTATTTAATACCTTCTGTTCTCCAATTTACAATTTAAAATTAAAATTTTGAATTTACAATACAAAATTTTGTTTAGAAAAAAAAAAGTTTGCCTTATTTAAAATTGTTTGAAAATATACCAAAACAGCTTGAACCAAAGAAATATGTTATTATTTTGTATTCATGGAAACATTTTTTTCGTGGTGTTTACTTACCTCTACGGTGTTTATAACGTTCCAAAATCGCAAAAAAGATATGAAATCCCAAAAATCATAACTCACGACAAAATTTTTGTTCTGAAAAAGCAAAATAACAAAATGTTTCTTTGGTTCAAGCTGAATAAATTTCAGGTTCGACATATTCAACTTTTTTTTAAAAATGTGTGCATATGTCACAATAAAAAAAAAACGTTTTTGCACATTTTCAGAAAAATTGTAACTGAGCAAAACATTTATTCTTAAATTTCACAATTTTACGTTTTCAACAAATAAGATAATTTTTGAACAAAATAATTAAATTGTTGAATTAAGAACATCAGTTTTAACCAAAAATCGAATAGTTACATTTTCATTTCAAAAAATTAATTTTCATTTGAAAAAACTGATTTTTCTCCCGAATGGTTGAATTTTGAAGCCTGGAAGAAGAATTTTCTACAATGCAGTTGATTTCTCAATACGAAAATATGAATGTTGAATTAACAAGTTAATTTTCAACCAAACATTGAATTTTTTAGTTAAAATCCCTAGTTTTTAATAAACAAAAAAAAACTTGACTAAAAAGATGGATTTTTAACTAAAAATGAATTTTTGACAAAGTAGTTCAAAATTCGACCAATTAGTGAAATTCTCTACAAAACTGTTCAATTTTCGAGCGAAAATTCAAATTTTCTACAAAACAGTTGAATCTTTCATCCGAAAACACGAATTTTCAACAAGAGTTGAGTTTTTAACAAAAAAAGATTTTTTAGTGAATTAAGAAAAAATTGCATTTGAAATGTCGAATTTTAAAGCAAGAAGTTCAATTTTCTACATACAAGGACGAATTTTTAACAAAATACATAAATTTTTAACGAAATAGTTCAATTTTCAGAATAAAAAAGATCAACTTTGAACCAAAAATGGAATTTCTACATTTTCATTCAAAGAACTAATTTTCAAATAAAAAAAAAACAATTTTCTACCCAATTATTGAATTTTTGAGCCAAAAAAAGAACTTTCTACAATACAGTTAAATTTTGAACTCAAAAATATAAGCTTCCAATACAAAAAATAATTGTCAATCAAAAATTGCAATTTTCAGTTTCAAAACATGAATTTTTAACAACGTAGTTTGATTTTCAACCAAAAAGACAGCTTTTCAACAAAATAAATATATTTTTAACCAAATTGTTGAATTTCTGACTAAAAAATATGTATTTTCAAACACAAATGGAATAGTTCAATTGTGAGTTAAAAAAAATTTTGAAATCTACCAGGAACTTTTGCGAAATCTTTGAATTATTTCTAAAATATTTGGTAGTATTTGTAAAATGATTGAAAACTTTGGGAAATCATTGAAATCATTGGACAATCTTTAAAATCTATCTGAAATCTTTGTGAAATAATTGAAGTCTTTGTGAAATCTTTCATGACTATCCGAAATCTTCGCGAAATATTCTCAATCATTTGAAAATTAAAAAAAAATCATTAAATATTTTTGAAATCTTTGGAAATATTGTTGAAATATTTGGTGATATTTGTGAAAATATTGAAATCTTTGGGAAATCATTGAAGGCTTTTTGAAGACTTTTAAATCTATCAAAATCTTTGAAATAGTTAGGAAATTACTAAAATCTTTGTGAAATCTTTGAAAAATCATTGAAATCTTTCTGAAAACTTTGTAAAATCTTGTGAAGTCTTTGTGAATTCTTTTAAAAGCTTTGCGAAATATTTGAAATGTTTTTGAAATATTCGGTAATACATTGAAATCTTTATGAAATTTTTGAGAATTGATTTGAAGTATTTCTGAAATATTTAAAAACTATCCGAAATCTTTGAAATCATTTTTTAATCATTGAAATCTTTGCGTTCTCTTTGAAATCTATCTGAAATTTTTATGAAATAATTGAAATCTTTGTGAAAACTTTGACATTTTTAAAAATTCATTGAAATCTTTCTAAAATCTTTCTGATATCCTTGGAAATCTTTGGGAAATCATTAAAATCTTTGTGGAATCATTAAAATCTTTCTGAAATCTTTTGAAATATTTGGTAAGATTTGTGAAATTTTTTAAATCGTCGGGAAATTGTTCAAATCTTTCTGAAATCTTTCTAAAGTCTTTGGAAATCTTTACAAAATATTAAAAATATTTTTGAAATGTTTGGTAATATTTGTGAAATCATTAAAATCATTGAAGTCTGTGAAATCTTTTAAATCTATTCGAAATCTTTGCGGAATGTTTGTGAAATCTTTCTGATATCTTTGGTAATCTTTTCAAACCATTAAAAATATTTGGTGATATTTTTGAAATCATTGAAATCTTTGTTCAATCTTTGAAATCTATCAGAAATCTTTGCGAAATATTTGAAATCTTTGGAAAATAATTAAAATCTTTTTGAAATTTTAGAAAATCTTAGCGAAATAGTTGAAATATTTTTGAAATATCTGATAATATTTGTAAAATTATTGAAATCTTTGTGAAATCTTGTTGAAATCATTGAAATTTTTGTGCACTCTTTTGAAATATATCTGAAATTTGTATGAAATATTTTTAATCTATTTGAAATGTTTGTTAAATCTTTTAAGTCTATCCGAAATCCTTGCAAAATATTTGTGAAATTTTTGGGTAATCGTTGAAATCTTTGTAAAATCTTCGAAAATCTTTGCGAAATATATACAATATTTTTGAAATATTAAAGAAATTTGTGAAATCTTTGAAAAATCATTGAAGTCTTTTTGAAATCTTATAAATCTATTCGAAATCTGTGCTAAATATTTGAAATCTTTGCGAAATATTTTAAACCTTTGTGAAATCTTTGTAAAAGCATTGAAATCTTTGAAATCTACCTGAAATCTTTACGAAATTTTTGAAATCTTTACGAAATATTGAAAATATTTTTTAAATTTGTGAAATCTTTGAAAAATCATTGAAGTCTTTGTGAAATCTTATAAATCTATCCGAAATCTGTGCTAAATATTTGAAATATTCACAAAATCATTGAAGTGTTTTAAATTTATCTAAAATCTTTTCGAAACCTTCCAAATTTTTGCGAAATCTTTGGGAAATTATTAGAATCTTTGTGCAATCTTTCAAATATACCTGAAATCTTTACGAAGTTTTCAAAATAATTGTGAAATTATTTTAATCTTTGTGAAATATTTTTGAAATATTTGGGAAATTATTAAAATCTGTGTGCCATCTTTGAAATCCACCTGAAAATCTTTACGAAATTTTTTAAATCGTTGTGAAATCTTTTGGTATGTTTGCGAAATATTAAAAATATTTTTGAAATATTTGGTAATATTTGCTAAATATTTGAAATCTTTGTAAAATCATTTAAATGTTTTAAATCTATCTAAAATCTTTTCGAAACCTTCAAAATTTTTGCAAAATCTTTGAGAAATTATTAAAATCTGTGTGCCATCTTTGAAATCTACATGAAATCTTTACGAAATTTTTGACTTTGTGAAATCTTTTGAAATCTTTGCGAAGTATTAAAAATATTTTTGAAATATTTGGGAAATTATTAAAATCTGAGTGCCATCTTTGAAATCTACCTGAAATTTTTACGAAATTTTTGAAATCTTTGCAAAATATTACAAATATTTTTGAAATTTGTGAAATCTTTGAAAAATCATTGAAGTCTTTGTGAAATCTTATAAATCTATCCGAAATCTGTGCTAAATATTTGAAATATTTACAAAATCATTGATGTGTTTTAAATTTATCTAAAATCTTTTCGAAACCTTCCAAATTTTTGCAAAATCTTTGGGCAATTATTAAAATCTTTGTGCAATCTTTCAAATATACCTGAAATCTTTACGAAGTAAAAGTAAGTAGTAGTAAAGTAAAGTAAGAAATATCTGATAATATTTGTAAAATTATTGAAATCTTTGGAAATCTGTGCGAAATATCTATATTTTGAAATATTTGGTAATATTTGAGAAATTTGTGAAGTTTTTGAAAAAACATTAAAGTCTTTGTGAAATCTTATAAATCTACCCGAAATCTGTGCTAAATGTTTGAAATCTTTGCGAAATATTTAAAATCTTTGTGAAATATCTGTAAAATCATTGAAATCTTTTAAATCTATCTAAAATCTTTTCGAAACCTTCAAAATTTTTGCGAAATCTTTGGGAAATTATTAAAATTTGTGTGCCATCTTTGAAACCTACCTGAAATCTCTACGAAATTTTTGAAAACTTTGTAAAATCATTGAAATGTTTTAAATCCATCAAAAACCTTTTTGAAACCTTCAAAATTTTTGCGAAATTTTTGGGAAATTATGAAAATTTGTGGACCATTTTTGAAATCTACCTGAAATTTTTACGAAATTTTTGAAAAATCATTGAAGTCTTTGTGAAATCTTATAAATCTATCCGAAATCTGTGCTAAATATTTGAAATCTTTGTAAAATCATTGAAATCTTTTAAATCTATCTAAAACTATTTCGAAACCTTCAACATTTTTGCGAAATCTTTGGGAAATTATTAAAATTTGTGGGCAATCTGTGAAATCTTCCTGAAATCTTTACGCAATTTTTGAAATCTTTGCGAAATATTAAAAATGTTATTGAAATATCTGGTAATATTTTTTTATTTTAATTTTTGGTTTGTAAATTCACCTTTTTAGTTTAATGTTGAATTATTTTGTTCAGAATTAATTTTTTTTGAAAATTGATTGTCTTAACTGAAAAATTAATTCTTCTGTTTTTGGTTAAAGAATCTTTTTTTTGTTTCTTTGAAAATTCGCTTTTTTTTGCTTGAACATTTATTTTTCTGAAATTTTAACTGTTCTAATCTTGGTTGAAAATTAATGTTTTTCAGATGAAAATTCATCAACTTTGTTGAACATGAGTCTTTTTCTTGTAAAAAATTAATTTTTTGGGTTGAAAATTCATTATTTCAGATAAAAATTCATTCCTTTGGTTGAAAATTTATCTTTTTGACTTAAAAACACAGCTAAAATGTGTTTTAAATATATTTAGAAAGAAAATTTATTTTGCATTAACATTATTAATCTTCTAGGTGTATAGTTGGTTTAATACCTAGAAAAATATAGAAATTGGGATATTGTAGCAACCCTGTTTAATGCGAATAATATGTTTTCTATTACTTTGACTTCTTTTATCATTTAAATTTAGCGCCCTTTCCAATTTGACGCTATCATTTTCCCGCCAAATTTAAATAATGTAATTATTATTAATAAAGATAGAAAATACGATTTTTTAAATCCAAATTCAAAATGCTCATAAATGCTGATTAAATTCTCAAAGTTTTCAGCAAAAATGATTAATTTTCAACGAAAAATATCAATTTTGAAACGCAAATGGAATAGTTATATCTTCAGTATAAAAAATTAATTTCCAACTAAAAACAAATGAATTTTCAAGAAAAGAAATTATTTTTTAATCACTATGATGAATTTTCAACCAAAAATATGAAATTTTGTTCAAATAGTGGATTTTTCAATCCAAAAGATGAATTTTCTATCAACAAAAAAAAACGAATTTTCAACTAGTTTTTTTTCAATGGAAGAAATTAATTCTTAACAAAAAATAGAATAGCTAAATTTTCTACTAAGCAGATAACTTTTTAAAGAAAAAGATTACATTTTTATAAAAAAAGTAAATTTTCTAAAAAAATGTAATAGTTGAAGTGAATTTTTTTTCATAAAAAAAAAGATTTTTCAACCAAAAATAAAAGAATTAACTTTTCAGTTAAGTCAATCAAATTTCAACAACAACAAAATTAATTCTGAACAGAATAATTCAATTTTAAACTAAACAAGATAAATTTACAAACTAAAAATATAATACTTCAATTTGCAGTTAGAAAAGTATATTAAGAAAAAAAAAAAGAGTTTCCAACCAAATTAATTTTCAATCACAATGATGAATTTTCAACCAAAAATATGAAATGTTTACCAAATAGTGGATTTTTCCATCGAAAAGATGAATTTTCTATCAACAAAAAAATGAATTCATAGCAAAAAACAGAACAGTTCAATTTTCTATTAAACAGATAATTTTTAAACGAAAAATATTTTTTTTTAATCAAAAAACGTAAATTTTCCACAAAAAATGGAATAGCTAAAGTTAATTCTCAAACAAAATGATGAATCTTCAACTAAAAAAAATAATTAATTTTTAACCAAATACATTAATTTTAACTAAAAAGATAAATTTCCTACAAAAAGTAAAGTAGGATAATTTTCAATTAGTAAAATAAATTTTCAATAAAAAAACAAACGAATTTTCAACAAAACAGTTAAATTTTTAACCAAAGAAATTGATTTTTAATTAAAACGATGAAATTTCAACTAACGAGAGTACTTTTTTACCAAAAAAGACAGATTTTCAACAAATTGTTAAATTTTCACCGAAAACGGATAAATTTTCAACTCAAAATAGAATAGTTAAATTTTCAGTGAAAAAACTAATTTTCAATGAAATAGTATAATTTATAACAAAAAAAAAGAACTCTCAACAATATAATTCAATATTAAACTATAAAAGATGAATTTACAAACCAAAAATATAATAAGTATTCCAGTTTACAGTTAAAAAAATTAATTTTCAACTAAAAAGAAACGAACTTTCAACCAAAGAAATTATTTTTTAATCACAATTATGAATTTTCAACAAAAAAAAAAAGATGAATTTTCTATCAACAAAAAAAAAACGAATTTTCAACTGAACAGTTTTTTTCAATAAAAGAAATTAATTCTTAACAAAAAAAGTAAATTTTCAAAAAAAAAAAATGTAACGATTGTAATGATCTTCAGTCAGTAAAATAAATTAAAAAAAAAATATTTTCAACTAAAGAAATTGATTTTTAATCAAAAATATGAAATTTCAACTAATGAGAGTACTCTTTTACAAAAAATTGATTTTCAAAAAATAGGTAAATTTTCACCGAAAACAGATAAATATTCAACTAAAAATAGAATGGTTAGATTTTCAGTAAAATAAATTAATTTTCAATAAAATTAAAGTAATTTTTCAACGAAATAGTATAATTTTCAACCAAGAAGATTAAATTTCTATCGGAAAAGATAAATTTTCGACAAAAAACGGAAGTTATATTTCTACTTTAAAAAACGAATTCTAAATAAGAAAAATCTAATTTTCAACCAGAAACATCAATCTTCAAAATTTCAACCAATGCGATGAATTTTCAACAGAGTATTTAACTTTTCCATCTAATATGTGAATTTTTAAAGTAATTTCTAAACAAAAGGATGAACTAATCACCAAGAAGATTAAATATTCTCCTACAAAATTCGAGTTTTCAATAAAATACAGGAACTTAAAACCAGATAACATGTACGAGTTAAATTTTCAGTTAAAACAATTAATTCTCATATCTAGAAAACTTTATTGTCAGCAAAAGAATTAAATTTTGAACAAAAGAAGGAGGTTTCAACTAAAATGAAGAATCTTCATCCAAGAATATGAATTTTTACCCAAATAGTTGAATTTTCAACCCAAAAGATTAATTTTCTAC